>CM076577.1:238549459-238641567 GCA_034641835.2 Pinus albicaulis
TCTTAGAGATGGTTTTTACTGGCCTACCTTATTTGCTGATGTGAAAAAATTTGTTACTTCATGTTACAAATTTCAGATTTTTGAAGGAAAAAGGAAGTTGTTACCTTTACCCCTGAAACCTATTTCTACTGAGATGCCTTTTAAACAATGGGGTTTAGACTTCATTAGAGAAATTCACCCTCCATCCTCTAGCCAACACAAATGGATATTGACTGCCACAAATTATTTCACCAAGTGGATTGAAGCAATTCCAACTAGACAATCCACTGATTCAGTCATTATTTCTTTCATAGAAAACAAAGTTTTATCTAGATTTGGATGCCCACACAAAATTATTACTGATAATTCAACTGCATTTAAATCTAATAAAATGATTGCCTTTTGCCACAAGTATCATATTAGCCTAGGCCACTCTATTGCTTATTACCCTTAGGGTAATGGCCTAGCTGAATCTTCCAATAAAAACCTTGTGAGTATCATCAAAAAACTACTTGAAGAAAATAAGAAAACTTGGAATAAAAAGTTAGTCTATGTCTTATGGGCAGATAGACTTACTACCAAGAAGTCAATTGGAACATCTCCTTACCAGATTGTATATGGGATGGATGTCGTTTTCCCATCATCTTTAGGTGTTCCAGTTATGAAAATTATCCAAGAATCACAGGTAGAACTAAATGATATACAGAGAAGGATAAATCAAACTATTCATCTTCAATAGACAAGGGAAGAATTATATGAAAAATCTCAAGTCATTGAAGAGAAAATCAAGAAAATGTTTGATAAAAGAACTAAAGAATATGATTTTTCCATAGGAGATAAAGTGTTAAAAAGGGATTCCATGAGAGAAGAAAAAGGAAAACATGGAAAGTTTGACTTTCTATGGAAAGGTCCTTATGTCATTTATGGGTACAGAGGTAACAATGCATTTTTTATCAGAAATTTGGATGGAACAGAGATTCCAGAAGGACCATTGAATGGTAGAATGCTCAAACATTACTATTCTTCTGAGTTAACTAATTCCTAGTCCTAATTTCCTTTTATATCATTGTAAATATCCATTGCAGTTTGTAGATTGGATTGGATGTTTTCTTTCCAAAGTTGAAGCCTGGAGTGAAGGCCCTAAGCTTTGAAGAGAAAAATGTTATAAGTATGAGTTTTGCATAAATCAGAAGACAGTTACAAGATCATCATGGTCAAAATGGAAGGTTATTGATCTTAGAGTTCTTGACATTTCACCAGGAAATGCCATCCCCATGTGAAGCCGCTGTTAGGATCCTATAAGTATAGGATTCATAATTTGGAATCGACTTATGATAGTCTTGTAAATATGTACATACTTTTCTTTCTGCAAGTTGTTTTTCCATATTTTGTAAAAAATAAAAAAATAGAAAAGCAAAAAGAGGGTAAAGTCCTAAAATAATAATCAAAGGACTTAGAAAAAATAATATACCCCAAAGAAAAAGAAATAAAACATGAAAGTTTGCAAGTCCAAATGCCACTACTTTTTACTCTGTTACTGATGATTATGGCAGAGTGTCAATAAATGCCATAATCCATGATGAGTTGAACTGCTTAATCTTGACTTGTCATGTTTCAATTTTATTGTTGTAGAACAGAGAATAAAGATTAGTCAGACAATTTAATCCTGACTAATTACTACATAGGTAGAGAATAAAGAGGAGCTCATCAGTTTAATCTGAGCCCTCGAATGATATAAGATAGATTTAGATAGTTTTATTTCTTTCAAAAGAATAAAATGTTCAAGGTTGCTAGCTCAAATGCACTTGAAAAATGGAAGAAAAAATGTTAGATTAAAAGTTGGGTAGGTAGAAAGAAGTGGGAGAATCATGTAAATACTTTTCACCGGGTAAAAATCACTAATTTCCCCTCCCCTATAGTTATTATTCATTCTAAACTTCCAATCAAAGAGACTCAGAGCATTTCTCTGACTTCTATTGGGACCGGACCCAAGGCTCAATGACTGTTAACTTCAAAGTGTTGAATTCCTATGTTAATCCCTAATTTTCATCATTTACCCTACATTCATCCATTTTCACTTCAAGTTCATAAGTAAAGACATTTTTATTTAATGAAAAATAAAATCCCCTTTGATTAATTTCCTTCATTCATAAAAACATAAAAACTCTCCAAAAATATTATATTCTAGGTCAAAGTGGTCAAATTACAAATGATAAAGCTTCGCCTTTTTACATCATCACTTTACTTAGTCATATGAACATATTTTGGTGTTTTCATTATCCTATGTCATATTAACCTCTAACTTATTTATTAATTCCTTATAAAATAACTTATCCTATTAATATAACCCCTTGTATTTAAATATTCCCAAAAACCCACTAATATAAGCTTTTTTGCCAAAGTTAATTACCCACATGTTTTAATAAAAACCCCAATTACACCCCCTTTGGCATAAAACTAACCATATGTAAATATCCTGCCCTCTATAGTGATAGACATTTCCATAGTCTATAACTATATAATAAAAATAAAAAATACAAAAGGACTTTAGGCATGTTTTATATATGTCTAAGCGAAAAATATTTCCCTGATGTATGAAACCTCGCGTTTTATACATAAATTAATCCCTTGACGAATACAACCCACCTCATGCACATTTTTACCTTGTATATAAACCTTCGATATATATAACCACTTATTTCAAACCCTTTGTAAACTATATACACCGCATATAATCATTATCCATTGATATAAAACTTTGGATAAAAAATACATATGTTACAAAGGTTTTATTTCATTGCCGCGCATATAAAGTCCCTGGTCCCACATGATTTTTTAACTGCAGCTTCCCATTTAATCTGGATCGTTCACTCCCTTTCCAAAGATCCAACGGCTGACGACCATTTTCGCGCTTCCAAAATAAATGATCAACAAATGCCCAAATGAGCGCGAAATGGGCAGTTTTTCGTTTACTGCCTCCCATGACATGTCATATTTTGATACGATCGCGTTCGTTTTAGACAATATCGTTTACCGCCCAGACCCAGCGCGAAAACCACCAATGGTTTTCCGCGTTCACAAAATCAAAACCACTCCCGCACGAGATTTGACTTACATTTATGACAGTTTTAAAAGATTTATAATAAATATTAAAACCTTTGTTATATGTTTTATTGATTTTATATGTGCCGCACCCGACTGTTATGCACATTCCTGCTGTTATCAGAGCTCCTACTGCGTGTTGAAGCCTTCAATTCCCATTATAAACCTGATTTCAACCGCTGTTACCCTATTTGAAGACTATTCAAAACCATTTCTCTGCACCAACATTGCAGGAACCATCAAAGTTGCAGAAACCCTTCTCACAGCATCAAGATACCTGAAAATCAGGTATTTTCCCAAAAACTTTCACCTGCAATTTTACTATTTGAACCAATAATCGAACCAGTTAAGCTTTAAGATTGGAATTACCCATCTATTTTGTCTAAAACCTTAGAAAAAGAGGGCAAACCCTCACAATTTTTTCCCATAAATTTCCATTTACTGAAAACCTCATTTTAAAAGCTAAAATTCTCAGTCCGAGCCCTTTGAAAGACAAATTCCACGGTTCAAAAGGTTTTTTTAAACCCACTGAGAACCTAAAAACCCCTTTTACAGTCTCAATCATTTAGAAAACCTGCTTTTTCTTTCTCAAACTATTGCCTGTGTCCTAAAAATCCTAATTGAGCACTAAAATTGTCCACTGCTATCATCATTGCCCATAAAATTGCTCAATTACCCTCTGTTGAAGAAAAATCAACTATAACAAATTGTATAATCTTGTTGTAGTTAATTTTAAATGACAAAAAAGAAAATTACACCCAGGGCTGGAGGATCCAAGCCTATTAAGCCTGGAGGATCCAAACCTCCCAAGTCTAAATCAGTAAAAGCCCCAAAGTCTACTCCTGCTATCACTGCTGAGACCATTGTCATTGTTAATCCTCTTCAACCTCCAGTGTCCAATGAAGAAGTTATCCCTTTGGTTGATGTAGATTACAAAATTGTAGACCCTCTAGTAGAATTCAATCTATTAGAAGTACACAATTGGTGTTATGAGAAGTTTTTAGACAAAGAAGAAATGCCTCTCTGGGATACAAACTTACCTAAACATATAGTCCCAGTAACACATCCTAGTCAGGACTTGATAAGACTGTGCCAGAAGTATTATGTTCCATATAAAAGATCAATTGTGAATAATGACAGGGAAATCCTTTTTTCTATCACTGCAGAGTCAATCAATGAAATGTTACAGTTACAGTTTGACCCTAGGGCAGTCCCATTATCCATAGAAGCATTGAATCAATTATATTTAGGGTTAGATTTCCCTAAAAGATTCATGATTTTTCAGAACTTCATGCCTAGTCATGTAGACATCCGAAAATTGAATCCTCCTTATTCCACTTCCAAGTTTCTAGAGGGTTTTAGGCATGTTATTTCAATGTTATCCTTCATCTTAGGATACTTCACTGATGAGTTTACTGATGAATGTATCCTTGGATTTTTGTCTACCTTGTCTCCTGGTCAGCCTCCTGCTGTGATCTTTGATTTTTCCAGTTTTATTGTTGATTCCATACACCATCAATTGACAAAGTTACCCACTGAAGGGGTATTTAGGTATTCTTTCTATTTATTTCATCTTTTCTTATTCTCACAATCAGATCACTTCCCAATAACATTGCGGAAAATGAATGTAGAGGGCCAGCCTCTATCAGTTGTCTTTTTGACATCATTGTTGAGAAAGGAAGGAAATGAATACAGTTATACATATTTCACAAATTTTTTTATCAGGCCAGCTATGACTTTGCTACAAAAATCAGAACAACCTAGAGTAAGTGAAGAGATGAAAAGAATATTACAACTGTCAGAAGAATGAAAAATGGGAGATTGGTACTTATATGAGAAGCACATTGAATTAAGAATCTTTGGATCCAATCTGCTTCCATATAAGTTACCTAAGTTTTTAACTATCAGATTCTTTGCTCTAGAGTATTTGAGACAAGTGTTGAATGTTGATGCTATCCATTTCATGGCCTCTAAAAAGAAGACATAGTTTAAACTAAAAAATCAGATTGGTCCATTCATAGTAAATAACAGGGATGCTGAGAAAGAGATAGAAAAGAGATTATCGGAGCTGAAATTTCAAGTGAGTTTCCCTTGTAATTATGACCCCCAAGGTCTTTTGAAGAGTATAAGGGTTCAAAATAAGCTGCCTCCTTTTATACATGAGCCAAAGCCTGATGTTGAAAAATTTTCCAATCAAACAGAATGGGCAGAAAATGGATTGGTAGATTTAACTATAAATACACAGCCAGCAGGAAAAAAGGATACCACACTTGCTGTGGTAACTCCTAAATAGCCAAAGACTTCAAACAAAAGGAGCAGAGATGAGGGATCCTATACAGCATAACTACTTCAAATACCAAGTTCAAACTCATCTACAATAAAAGGTTAGATTTGGTTCCATAGGAAAAGAAAAACTTATTAAGGTTGAAGATGAACCAGAGGTCAGTAATGATGAGGCCACTACAATAATCAAAGAGACTTTGACAGAGATTGAAAGAGGACAAGCAGTATCCAAAGGAAAGGAGACCCAAATGATTGAGCAACAGGTGAATATGGAAACTTCTTCTTCTAAAACAGCAGAAGAAAAATATTTCGATATTAAGGACAGATATAAGTAGATTAAACAAATAAATGAGGAAATTAAAAGTGAGATTTATTCTCAATTTCTCAAGCAGAAGCCAAGAAATCAGGATAGATTCCTTACAACATTTGATTAATCTTAAAATAAAATGATCATGTACTATTTACAACCTACTACTTTAACTCCAAAAACAGTAGCTGACTATAAGAAGATGGAATTTGAAGTAGATACTAAAAACATACATGAGTTGGATCAGATAGAATTCCACCGACATAGCTCAGAGATGCTATATTCCACTATGGTGACAAAAGCCATGAGTGTAACCAATTTGAAAAATACTATTATCAACCTGCAAGATCAAATGAAGCTTAATAAAGGCTCCTTATATGCAAAAGATCTAAGCTTAATAAAGGCTCCTTATATGCAAAAGATCTAAGGATCAAGGCTTTAGAAGATTTGATTCTACAAATAGGAGTTGACCCATCAAATATACAAGTTGTTGAAGCATTAATCAAACAGAAAAATGATGATATTGCTGCTTTGAGGAAACAGTTAAAACTTCCTCAGAGTGAGCACCCACAGAGCAAGTAAATACTTCAAGAACATAAAGAGAAAGAAGATATGATGCACATGATAATAAAGCTTACTGCCCAAATTAAGGATATGGAAATTCAATTGGATATACTGATGAAAGAAAAAGAAACTGTGAAGGAAACTGATGCTTCTACCATTCCCATAGTTATACCTATTATTACAGTTGTTATTCCTTCTACATTGGGAGAAAATTTAGCACCCAAAGAGCCACTGGCAACTGCAGTGTCAGTACAATCAACTACTACCTCCCAAACAGAATCCTCAACATCATAGGTGCAGCAGACAAATGATGCAGGGAAAATTGTCAAAGCAATGGAAGAAATGACATTGAAAACCAATGAAATTAACAGTTTGAAGAAACAGATTCAGATTATGGAGGTATCTAACAAAACAGCATTGATTAATGCCAATAATTATGAACAAAAAGCTAAAATACTTGAAGAGCAATTCAAAAGCCTTTAGAAGGGTTTGAGCTTCACTACACAAATTTCTTATGTAAGAAATCATTTATGGACCAACATTATTGAGGCCATACATCTTCAATGGCCATCAATTGAGATAATATATGAACAGAGAGACTTCCTTCTAGCAGCTCAAGGTGAAATACAAAGGACAACAGAAGAATTAGCAGATAAACCAGCACAGACGCAAAAGCTAATTACTTTCTTAAACAGTAAGAACAGGACTGAGCTAGAAGAATTGAAGATACAAGACAGGACAGAGACTATATTTCAAATCAAAAACGTATTGACAAAGATAACTTTGATGAATAACTTGAAAGAAAAATGTGATGCTATGAATTTTTCCATTACCAAGTTTTTAACAAAGTATACTATGCTAAGACAAGCAGGCATCCCAGACATCCATGTATTCAATGACAAATGGATGGACCAAAAGGAATATGATAAGAAGATAAGGGACCATGCCAAAGAATAGGTGAATAAGCAACTACCACAGGGATCTCCAATAGGGAAAGTTGTTCTTCATTACATTGAATATTTATTCTTCCTTCAGAATGAAATCAAACATTTGTTTGTAATTAAGCCAATTTTTGCTAAGTACACTGAAGCAGATGAGAACTACAGAAAACTCAAGAGTGTAAAGATACCAGATGCTGAACAATGGAAAACTTTCACAGATTTATTATAGCAGCAAAGAAGAAAACAGTGAAAAGAGTGCAGATGAAGCAATCAGTTTGAAAAGGAAACAAATAAAACAGTATTTGATTTTGATTTTTTACTTTTGAAAAGTCTCTTTTTACAGTAGTTAGAAGTCAAAATATCAGGTTAAAGAGTATTAGGGTGAAAGGCCAGAGTCAAAGTGTATCAGAGAGAAAAAATAGTTAGTTGATTTTGATTGCAGCAATTTCCTTTTTTACAGCAGTGAAATGATTAATAAACAACGTGAAAGAATATCAGAGATAAAGTACAAGGTTAAAGAGTATAAGTGGAAAGAGTATCAGTGAAGACATCTTCCAAAAAGATATTTTGCAATATGACAGCAAGCAAGGACAACTATTCAAACAAACAGTTTTTGTTAGATAAGATAGCCCTATTTTTCTAGATAAGAGGATAGCTTGCTAAGGTTGTTAAGCAGCTGTCCCTCTTAATATGTAAAGATATTTTTATTTTCCTAGAGTTATTCCTAGATTTCTCTAGGATATTTGTAATAAACATTTGTATAAATACTTCAGTTTATGAAGTGTTTAGTGTGGAATAAAATTGCTAAGAATATTATAGACCTTTTTTTTGGTACGTTGGAGGCTCACATGTGTTGATTTTAAAGCAGCAGTCTGGAAAATAGCCAATTGGACTTCATAATTCAGGATTCATGCGATAATTTGAAGAGTAAAGTGCATCTATCTTGTCATTTTTTTCATTCTATGTTACATACAATTTCATATATGTTGTTCAATCTTAATGATTAATTAGGAGAATTATTTCAGGACTAGTGTAAGAACTCCCTGTCTTAACTACTTAATCATTTAAATGTTTTCTGTTGATTTCCGGATTTAGTAATTATTAAATGTTCCTAGTCCTGTTTGACCTCTGCCTCCTTCCTCTTTTTCTGGATCAAAGGATCCTTCTGTAGAAATTAGCTGAATAAATCACTTATTCAATGAAGATTAACCCGATCATACATCAATTTCGAATTGCATGCATAACACATAACCTTCTTCTACAATTAATTGTCACATGCGGAAATAAAACAAGCGATAGCACATCAAATCATCATACACATTAACACGGTATGTATGGGGAAAGCTTATAGCTGAAAACCCCGCAGCTATTGTGTATATTATAATGGAGAAAACATGTAACAAACTCAGTACAATACTCCTCACAAGTACTCGGTACTATCTCATGAAGTTACACACAAACTAGCTTGGTTTTGAACAAGTCACGGGTTCAAAACACATCCACTAATTACCTGCCTCTATTGCGCAATCATGGCCTGTCTAAATAGAGATCCAAGGTTCGAATCTCCTTGGCTTCTTGAGCAATTGTCATTGGTAATTTCCTCAAGTGTGATGCAATCCCATGCAAAACTGATCCTCAAGCATTAGCTTTACTCACCCTTTCATCTACCTCTTCCTTGGTCTCTTGCTTCGAATTGTCCATGCAGAGTTAAGGCGATGTGTTCTTTTAGTTTAATAATGAGTTAATATCATTGAATTAATTAATAATTAATTCACCCAACTCATCTCTATCATAATCACAAGTTAAATTTGATCATAACTAGTTAAACTAGTTAACCGGAACACAATCTCCATTAACTCCTCAATCAACTCCTGGCTTCCATTGCCTAGGTCTAGCGAAGTCTAACATGCAATAGCTCACTTAACTCTTAGGAAATTAAGATTTCCTTGTAACCAATTTGCATACCCCACCTCACGAAGTCCGTAAGAAGTGCTCCAAGAGAGTAAACTGCTGTTTATAGTCTAAATATTATTAAGGGTAAATAATATTTGACTTCCATATTTTTAGGAGAGGCAGTCTAAAAATAGCCTGTGACCTAAAAATATGAGTCTCATCTATTTTTACCAACATATCGCATACTTCAAGAATCTCCAACTGGAATCCCCGAATCATGCTCCATATGTCTAAAAATAGACATAGTCTAAAAATAGATTTTTCCGACAAAAATCACATGTGTGGTCCCCACCTAGTTTAGGTGATCACTTTCCAACTAGGATCAGGAAAGATGTTTCGGGAGGCCTCCTTCACTGTTTCTTGTTGCCATTTTCAACACTCCCTCTCAACAAGAAAGGACTGTCTTTGCATGCGACATGCAACTCCATGCATTCGCCCTGCAACCTTCACAAGCGCCATGCAACTCCATGCATGCGACATGCAACTCCATGCATTCGCCATGCACCCTTTACATGTGCCATGCAAACTCATGCATGCACCATGCAACTCCATGCATCTGCTCTGCAACTCCTCTGAAACTGAATAGGCTCCAAACAACTCAATCAGTCTTGATGCATCTAGCATCTATCATCAAAGTCTTCGACTTCTTCTTGGCCAACTGCACATGTCATCAGGAACCACTGCGTTGTTGAACTCTTGCACCCATGCACTCTTGCACTTGCTGTCAACTCTGATCCGCGCTCCAGTATCCGACACTGTCACTTTGATCTGCCTGCATCACTCCAACTGATCTTGCTACTGCTGCGCTGTGGGCACCTCGTAGCCAGGTTCAATCTCATGAGATCCACACCATCTCAGGAATCTGCCCAGAAATCTCCTCATGGGATTATTCATGCATGTCGCCCCACCTCATACCTGGTGGTATAGCTGCATGCACTCCCTCTGCCCGTCTGGCACGAAATTTCTCTGCATGATTGGTCTCTTCCACTCCATGATCCTCTTGTGGCTGCTCCACTTCCCGAGGTTCACTTTCACCTGCATGCAAAACCCGCTCCCTCTCAAGCTTCAGTTGCATGTCTTTCTCGCCTGCATGCAACACTTGCTCCCTCTCAAGCTTCAGTTGCATGTCTTCCTTGCACTTCCCATCAGCAGGAAGCTCCGTAGACATCCCATCTACTTCAATACCTACATGCAAAACTTTCTCCCTCTCAAGCATCAGTTGCATGCCTTTCATGCACTTCCCATCAGCAGGAAGCTCCATAGACATCCCATCTACTCCAAGTCTGTAGAGATTCTTTGCCCGAATCCCAACCTTCTTGACTTGTCCTCACGCTGCATGTTGAGAGGCTCCCTCTCAACCACCAAGTCACTAACCTCTGCTTTGCTTCTCAAATCTTTTCATGCATCTTGTACCTCAGTGCATGTAGATTCTTGGCTCGCGCACATTGCAATTGTCCCGCCATCGCAAAATTTTCTAACAAAAGAGCTGATTTTAAATCGATGATATCTCCCTCATCCGAGCTCCGATTCGACCGATTTTTTTTTTCAATTTGGGTGTTTTTTCGCAAGGAATCCAAATATGCTATTTGGTTCTGAAAATAATTCACCAAAGATTTTCAGATATTCCCTACAAACTCGCGCACCCAAAAATTCTCGCTCTCATTCCATGTAGAAAATTATATACAATATGCATGTATATTTCCGGCTTTCTCCATCTTGATGTTTCTTGAGTTTATCCTAAAACTCAATCGCTTCCGATCTACACTTGAGAACAAATTATTTCCAAATCAGAGATTGACTGCATGGGCTTTTACCAGACCTTTCTCTTTCCAAAGAAAGATGAATCCGGAGGCTATCTGGCCCGTATGCAGGCTCTGTCCGAGGAAATAAGTTTGCAATCACCGTAATAGATCTCGAAAATTAATATTGCTCCGATACCATGTAGAAATTAGCTGAATAAATCACTTATTCACTGAAGATTAACCCGGTCATATATCAATTTCGAATTGCATACATAACACATAACCTTCTTCTACAATTAATTGTCACATGCGGAAAGAATAGAAGCAATCTCACATCAAATCATCACACACATTAACACAGTATGTATGGGGAAAGCTTATAGCTGAAAACCCTGCAGCTATAGTATATTATACATGGAGAGAACATGCAGCAAATACATAGTACAAACTCCTCACAAGTACTCAGTACTATCTCCCAAAGCTACACAAAAACTAGCTTGGTTTTGAACAAGTCACAGGTTCAAAACACACCCACTACTTCTCTGCCTCTATTGCGCAATCAAGTCTGGTCTAAATAGAGATCCAAGGTTCGAATCTCCTTGGCTTCACTGCGCAATTTTCATTGGTAATTTCCTCCAAGTGTGATGCAAATCCCATGCAAAACTGATCCTCCAACTGATAGCTTTACTCACCCTTTCATCTACCTCTTCCACTGGTCTCCACTGAACTGTCCATGCACTGAGTTAAATTGATGTGTTCTTTTAGTTTAATAATGAGTTAATATCATTGAATTAATTAATAATTAATTCACCCAACTCATCTCTAGCATAATCACAAGTTAAACTGATCATAACTAGTTAAACTAGTTAACCGGAACACAATCTCCATTAACTCCTCAATCAACTCCACCAAAACTCTGCCACATGAGTCTAACTGAAGTCTAACATGCAATAGTTCACTTAACTCATAGGAAATTCGAATTTCCTTATGTCAGCTGCATGCCCCACCTCTGGGGGTCAAACTGAAGTGCTCCAAGAGAGTAAACTGTTGTTTATAGTCTAAATATTATTAAGGGTAAATAATATTTGACTTCCATATTTTTTAGGAGATCAGTCTAAAAATAGTCTAGGTCCTAAAAAAAAGGGTCTCATCTATTTTTACCAACATGTCGCATACTTCAAGAATCTCCAACTGGAATCCCCGAATCATGCTCCGTATGTCTAAAAATAGACTTTTCGACAAAAATCACATGTGTGGTCCCCACCTAGTTTAGGTGATCACTTTCCAACTAGGATTAGGAAAGATGTTTCAGGAGGCCTCCTTCTTGCCCTTTATCCCGAAGCAAGCCATCTCATCAAAATAATCTATCCAAATCTCTGAGGATTATCTACCTTACCCTTAATACGTTAGCATCCTCTTAGCCTTGCCTTTCTAGTTCTGCTTGCCAGAATTTGACTCCATAGCCCAATGGACTAGTAGATCCCTCTTTAATTTGTCTTCAAGTAATCTTATTTTCCACCAAACATTTCAAAACCAAAACCAAATTGAACTATCATAACTAGCCTAAAACATTAAACAAAAACAAAGTTAAATCATAAAGAGAGAGCCCTCTTTGAAATTTAGGAAGGCTAGATCCTAAATTTCCAAAGTAGGTTTGTGGTTACCCCTAGTTTTCTTAAACTGAAAAAAAATCCAAAAGCCCACAATCTTTAGAAATTACTAGGGTGATAACAGCTGGAGAGAATATTTGGGATCCTTCAGCTGCCTTTGAGGGTGGAAAATCCTTGTATAATTTCTCCTTTCTATCTCCTCCAAGTCTTTGTGATACAATCTTTATAAAAATTCTTAATAAATCATGATTTTCTGCACTCAACCTTATATTAGGCACTCATAGTATGTTAGCCTTAATCACCACCTATACTAGCATCATAAACCCAAATAATAATAAAACTGCAAGAAAAAGATATCTAAGAAGGCAAAAAGGTGACTATTAACCCTCCAAATATGTCCAATGATGGAGCTCATCATCACCCCCCTACTGAATGTTTGCTCATCCTCTGAGAAACTGATCCTCCTCCTCCATTTCCTTCAAAGCTTTGACAGCCCCCCTGATTTCCTGAGGTGTAGGAGTTTCCCCGAGGGGGTAAAATCCATCATTCATTTATGCATTCGCCCATTCTCTATCTTGTGCATCTATGTCCTCTTCATCAGTCAGCCCCAGCAGCAAAGGTGGGCTAAGCTTTAGTCCCAACCATAGGATCGTTTTCGCCTGCATGGCCCTCTTGTATAATGGCGCCCTTTCCAATGCACCCCTCAATCTTTCTGGAGTATGATAATCCCTGTTCTTGATGCTATGTGGGAGGTTGTTCCATCTCCTCTGGCTGGCCATAATGCACTCCACTTCTATCTGCCTAGAAACATCATCAAAGTGGCCTATCACCTAGTTTTGAGTCTAAGGTAGCTTTCAACCAGTGCGGGGTCCTTTTCAATCTCTTGATTGTTAAGGATGGCTCCTCTTGGGCTGAACACTTCTAGTCTGAGATATAAGGGTTCTCTATTTCTTCTTCCCATGACCTTCCATATCTCTTTGGATCTATTTCCTCATTCACCATCCAAGATGCTAGAGACATTAATTTCATATCCCCCATTGTAGGATTGGGGTCCCAAATCTCCATATTTGTCAGCACAAAGTTATGCAGATAAAACTCTGCCATCTTTGCCTGATCATCTATGTTGGCTTGCTTATAAAACTTCATGAATTGCCTACAATCTTGGAAAGGGAGTGATCCATGGGAGGCTAGAGTGTTGATTTGAAATAGAAGCCATTTTTCTTTGAGGTACACATCATATGAGTCAGAGGAGAATCTATTCTAAAGGGCTTCTATGCATAAGTCCGCCATGGTGGCTACTTGCTCCTCTTTTTGCTGCAATTTCTTTTTTAGCGCTACATTCTCTGCTTGTGCCTTTTGCAGCTGCTCCTTCAGAGATATTTCTTTGATTCTTTCTTCTCCCCTTCATGATTCTTCAATGATGATCAGGCTTATGGGAGAATTTTATGTCTTTCTCTGATTCTTGTCAGCTCTAGAATACCTAGAGGTCTGCCTTTTTCTTTTTGCGCTCAGAGGAGCCATGGTGGCAGTTATCTTTTTGTAGTGAGTGGATGTGACATTGGGTTGTGAGTCTGTGTCTCGTCCACTTTCTGCTATCTCTATGACATCTATGGCCATTTCTTCTATTTTTCTTTAGCCCTTTGTCTCTCTCTCTTCTTCTTCTGGTTCTTCTTGTTTCTACTGGTTCTTCCTCCTCTTCTTATGGTTCTTCTTGTTTCATCCGATTCTACCCCGGGTTTCTTCTTTGTTATTTTTCTTTCTGGTTCTTCTTCTTCTTCTTGAAGCACTACGTGCTTCCGTTGGTCCTCTCCCTCTAAAATTTACAATTCACTAGTTTGGATGAGACGAAATCTCCTTTTATTAGATGACGCAGCTAAATTTGGAGTGCCAATATAACTCCACTCAGCTACAGTTCTGTCGTAGACAATTGGTTCCTCCTCCCTGTTAATTCAGGATGGACTGCATGTTTTCTTCCCCTCGTTCTCCTCTACTCCACTGATTTAAAAATTTTCTTTTGCATGCCCAGGTGGCGTGTACTCCCAGTTTTATTCCAGTCATACCTCGCGGTGGTGGCCAAATTAATTGGCCATCTTTATTCCCCTCAAAATATAAGTCTGCAAATTAATTATTTCTGGCTATTATGAATGCATAGCACGGGGTGAGAGCTTATACCTGAGTTTACCTATTGTTTCCATGGTGGTTACATGAGCTGGAGGTTTGAGACAAGCCTTTTTAGATGTTGCATTCTTCACCATATTCCGGTTCTCTGAGTGAGCAGCTTCCTGAATGAGCTGCTAATATTTGTATGTTGTTTCTCTCTATTATGGATGTCACGTGGGGTGCATGAGATGCCATGGGCGGCATTCTCGTTCTCCTGTAGTTTTTTATGCAGCTGCCCTTGTTGTTCTTCTTGGCAATCCATGAACAAATTTGTTTTTTAAGGAACTTCCTGATGTTTGTAGCAGTTTGTTTGTGTGTTGCTTCTCTTGCTACATTGTGCTCGGGAATGGAGGAGTGTGGTGTATGGAGGTGATGGAGGAAGTTATGAAGATTAATGGAGTGAATGATGGGATGGACGGCAAGATAGAATAATGGAAAAGAAGATGAATTCTTCCCTGTGTTTTCCAGAAACCATTAACAACCTGCAAAACAACAAATAGAGAAAAACACAGTGATGTAGATGCATTTTTTGGCTTTGTTCTTTTTCTATTTTTTCTTTTTTTTTTCAAAATAAAGTGGGCTTCCTCCATGGAGGATTTCAACCCACCAACTTGCCTTGGGCACCTCAGAGAGGTTTTCACCCATGGATCTTTTTTTTTTTTTTTTTTTGAGCAAGTGAGCTGCCTCTATCGAGGTTTTCAACCGACAAGCTTATTCTTTCTTATTTTTTTTCTTTCAGGAGGCATGGGAAACTATGGATTTTCCCATCACATACACCTCTTTACTTATTGAATTGATGAATTCTTCCCTTGAAAAAGGCTTCTTGTAAATTTTAAGTCTGTGACCATTGACAAGCAAGGGGATCCCTTCCTCATCTATGGTTCTGATTTGTACTGCGCCATTATCAAAGCATTCCTCAACTATGTAAGGCCCCAACCATCTTCTCACTAGCTTTCATTTGAAGTCTTTAAAACTTGAATCATACAACAGTGCCCAATATCCTTCTTGGAAGGTCTTTTCTTTGATGTTCTCGTCATGTCATACCTTCCTTTGTAGCTGAACTACCTCTGTGCAAAGAAGTGCTTGCATTTTGAACTCATCCAATCCATTTAGTTGCAACAACCTCTTTTTTTGGGCATTTGTTAGATCTAGATTTAATTCAGTTGCTATTATTAAAGTATTGAATTCAAACTCAACTAAAATTAGATATTTCTTACCATATACTAGTTCATAAGGAGTGAATATTGGTGTTGTCTTCCAAGTGGTGTTGTAGGCCCAAGTAGCTTCTGCCAATCTATCTGCCCAATATTTTTTGCTACTTCTCAAAACCTTGGCGAGGATGCTCTCTAAAGCTTTGTTAGTTACTTATACTTATCCATTCGCCTTAGGGTGATAGGCAGTAGAATTTCTATGCTTAATCTTGTGCTTCCTCAAAATATTCTCAATGAGGTGACAGGTGAATTGTGATCCCTGAGTAGTGACTATTTCTCTAGGATATCCAAATTTGTAAAACACATTCTCCCTCAGAAATTCTGCTACTTTTTCTTCGGTTTCTACCTTCACTTCTTTTGCTTCAGCCCACTTTGTCAGGTAATCAGTGCAGACTATGATATACTTCTTTTTTCCAGATGGTGGATCGATGGGTCCAAAAAATTGCATGCCCAACTTGTCAAATGGCTCAAGAGCCACCTGAGGGTGTAAAGGAATTTCATCCCTTTTTGTGGGTTTCCCCATCCTTTGGCACTGGTCACACCTTCTAGTGTATCTTCTAGAATCTTGGTGAAGGGTAGGCCAATAGTAACCTGCCTGGAAAACTTTGTAAGCAGTTCTCTTTGCAGCAAAATAGCCTCCACATGGGATGTCATGACATTCAGAGAGTATACCAAAACTTCTTCCTCCCTCACACATCTTCTTAGGATTTGATCAGGGCCTAGCTTGAAGAGATTCCCCCCAATCCATGTGAAAGGGGCACTTTTTCTAATGATTCTTCTCCTTTCCCTTAATGAAATATTAGGAGGGTGTCTTCCAGAAACCAAGTAGTTAGCTAGTTCAAAAAACCATGGTGAGAGTGATGATGTGGCAAAGAGGTGTTCATCTGCTAGTTGGTCATCCCCCATTCCTTCTTCACCTGCAGGGAGAACTAACCTAGACAAAAAATCTGCAACAACATTTTCCTTTCCAGGTTTATCAACAATAGTCAAATCAAATTGCTGCAAAAGTAACAACCATCTAATAATTCTAGCTTTAACGTCCGGTTTGTTCATTAAATACTTGATGTTTGCATGTTCAGTGTGAACAAAGTTATGATATCCAGTGACATAATGCATGAATTTGTTCAATGCATGGACAATGGCCAACATCTCCTTCTTAGTAACAGTATAATTTAGCTCGACTTTGGACAAATTATTGCTGATGAAATCAATGGAATAAGGGATTGTGTCCTCTAATTTTCCTAATGCTGCCCCTACAGCTTTTTCAGATGCATCAGTGTGGATGTGGAAAGGCAGAGTCCAATTTGGACCTCGGAGGATGGGGGCAGTAGTCAACTGCTTCTTAATGATCTCAAACGCCTCTTGAGAAGGACCAGACCAAATAAACTCAAAATATTTGGCCAATAACCCAAATAATGGCGAAGCCATCTTGCTAAAATTTTTGATGAACCTTCTATAGTAACCAGCTAAGCCTAAGAAACTCCTGACATATTTCTGCTTTTGAGGAGCAGGTACCCTTTTGATGATAGTGATTTTGTTCAGGTCTACCTATATTCCTACTTGGGATATGGAGTGTCCTAATACAACCGATACTTTATTCAGGAATTCACACTTTTTTGGGCTCAAGGAGAGATGCATCTCAATGCACCTTCTTAGTACTTTACCCAAATTGGAGAGAGCTTCCTGGAAGTCATCCCCATATGGTGTGAAATCATCCATGTAGATTTCAATAGAGTCATGGACTAACTCAGAAAAGATGCTCAGGACATCCCTTTGGAAGGTGGTCGGGCCATTGCATAACCCAAAGGGTAGGACTCTATAAGAAAAAGTGCCCCAAGGGCGGGTGAAAGTGGTCTTATCCTAGTCTTCAGGGATGATTTGAATCTGATTGTACCCACTAAACCCATCTAAAAAGGAAAATAACTTCTTCCCTGCAAGGCCATCCAAGACTTGGTCTATATAGGGCAAAGGGAAATGGTATTTCTTGATGGCATTGTTAAGTTCTCGATAATCAACACAAATTCGCCACTTCCCAATCTTCTTTGGGACTAGGACAAGAGGGGATACCCAATCACTATTGGATATAGGACATATGAACCCTGCATCCAATAGTTTTTGTAGATCTTGTTTGACTATGTCCTTTAGAGCTGGGTTCATCCTTCTTTGGGGTTGTCTCATAGGCTTGCATCCTTCCTGGATGTAAATGTGATGTCTGCATACTGAAGGATGCACCCCTTTCATGTCCTTGTAATCCCAAGCAATTGCTTCAATATTTTCTTTCAAAAGATGGCATATCTACTTATCTTCTTCATTTGAGAGGCTTGGGTTGATTTTCAAAGATATGGATGGGCCAAACTCGACAGCCTTGGTGGTTTCAGAGGTTTTCTCAACTGATTTCACTTCCATCCAAGGTTGGCTTTCAGACTCTTTGACTATGGTTTCGAGAGGAGTGTTAGTGGAGGACTGGTTTTGAATGGCATGGTCGATGAGTTCATCTTCATCAAGCTGCCCCCCTCTAAGGATAGCATCTATGGTACACATAGGGGCAATGTTATATAACTCATCTTCTTCATCCTCCAACCATATAGGGAGATCATGATCAATGGAATGTTGGGTTGGAGGATATAACACTAGCTATTTAAACAAAGGCCCATTTTTTATAGTCATGTTTCCAGCCCGACAACTAATATAAGCGTCTGCAATGGCTAACCAAGGTCTCCCTAAGATGAGAGTGTAACCATTAAAATTTTTTTTGGGCTACAGGACTAGGAAATCTATAGGATACTCCCAAGATTCAATGGTAACCATAACATTCTCAACAATTCCTTCCGGAGTTACTGTGGACCGATCTGCCAGTTGCAAAACTGTTGCGGTTTTCCTCAAAATCCCTTGGAGAATAAGTTTCAACATATTTTCCTTGGTCATGATATTGATGGAAGCCCCTAAATCAATCTATATGTACATCTACAACTAGACTACCAGGGTCTAGGTCTTTTGGAAATATAACCTTCCCCAACATTAGGTCAGACAATTTTCCTACCACATTAATGGTGGGGGTATCTCTCTTCCTCCTTCCACGTTTCTTGAAGCACTTTTCTTTGATGAGCCTATTGTATATAGGGACATACTTAATGGCCTAGAGAATTGGTATATTTACACACAACTTTTCCAATTCTCCAAGGAGTTCAGTCTCCTCTAGGCTATACTGACTAGGGTGGATCAAGCACTCGAGAAAAGGAGTTTGTTTGATCTGAGTGTTATCTTCTTCATTTTCCTCCTCAACCTCTATAGGGGGAGATGGGGGATGGTTATTTGGGAGTACTCATCCTGACCTGAGATTAACCTCTTGTATCTCCACAGCATAAGCTGGATGGGATGTTTCTCCACTGGGAGCTTGTTGTGCCTATTTGTTGTTCAGGTTCGGATTGGGCTGTGCAGGTATAGGTAGCCTAGGTGGAGCAACATGAGTAAGCTGAGGTTGAGGTTTGGGTGGAGGAATTATAGCAGGTAGTTGATTTTTTTTAGGCCTCCACCCTTCTTATGGATTGTTCCACTAAGGTTGTTATGGAACATACTGGTGAAATGGTTGGTTTACTAGCTGAGAATGATATGAATGGTTCGAAGGCTAAGTAGGTGGTGTAAACCAGGATAGAGGAGTGGAGGTGTGCCATGGTTGCATGGGTGTACTCTAATTGTTTTAATAGTAAGAGTGAGGTGCACCTTGCATACCTTGTTGATATGGCCGATGGCCTGAGGCCTTCTCTGGTTGATGAAACAAAGTTTCTCTGGCATTATTTCCCCACCTTGATATACAGCTTTAAGTCCAGGTAAGGAGGGGCACTTGTCTGTGGCATTATTCTCTTCATATACTAAGCAAACCTCTATGACATTCAGTGGACATTAATTTCTTGGGTGTTCCCTGGTATATCTGGGACAAAATATGTTTAGGGCTCTCTATGCTTCCTCTTGCTTCCTTTTCACCAGCATTGTGTCCATTTTCAAAGAAAAGGCGTGCATCATGTCACTCTTGAAATCATCTAGCATGTTTCCAATATTATGTTTTATGAAGGTGGAAGAGGAAGGGGTATTGGATGTACTTTGGCTAGCTCTGCCCTTCTTCCTAAATTCCCTATAATGGTTCCAGAAGAAAATTTTGATTGTTTCATAACGTTGTTGGTACATATATCCTCCTGATAACATATTCAAGGTTTCTATCATCTCTTCACTAATCCCTCGAAGAAGTATAATTTTAAGTGAGTTAGGATCAAGAGTACAGTTGGCTCTCTTATAGTTCAGTTGAAACCTCTCTTCATAATCCTCTAGGGATTCATCGGGCCCTAGAGTCATCCTAAATATCTCATCCTTAGTTTCCTTGGACCTACAGTAGTCTTTGTACTTGCTGTTGAAGGTCTCTTCCATCTCTGCCCAGGTAGTGATGCTATCCCCAGGCAGACCCATGAACCAACGCAAGGTTGCATCCTTAAGGGTGGATGGGAATAGCTTCAACTTCTGATCATCAGAGGTGTAGTCATAAGTCCTACAAACAACAGCAAATTCAAACATGAATGTGTCAGGGTCCTCAGAGGTAAGTCCATGAAAGTGTGGAAGAGTTGAGGGGCTAATGTTTTGCATCTTAGTGTCCCCATCTGCCTCTCTTATGGGAAAGGCTCTATGGGTCCCAGCCATGGTTAAGATAGGTGAAGCAGGTCCCTCAATTGAAACAAGGTCTTCTTCTTCTTCCCCAATAGGATCCTCAAAATATTCAGAAGGCTCTCCTCTAGGTGGTTCAATCTCATTTCCACTGAAGAAGAGTGAAGGGTGGTTAAGAGGTGATGTGGGGGTTTTAGGTAAGGTTTTTATTTGAGTATTCCTAGTCCTACAAGGCATGAAAATCATATATTTTTTGTAATTTTTCAATATTTCTAAAGTGTCATGAAAATAAAGGAAAGCATGAAAGAATGCTAAAACAAAATCAAAATATCTACTAGACACCTTCCTGGCAATGACGCCAAAAAGTGGTGAGCCTTGGTATTGCACCAAGAGTGTTGCAACTCCCAGGGGCTTTCCTACTTTACTTTATCAACCCAGGGTTCGTACAAAATTTGAGGTGCCAGTGCTATATACACAAAAGATGCATTATGTTCATGTCATCCTCTTCCGCTTTATGAAATGGTGCTATTTTTAAGGGTTCTCAATGAAGCCTGTCACACTTCCATGAAACTAAATTCAATTGCAGAAAGGAAATAACATAAGGAAATTAAATTAAATCACTTAAAATAAATGACATAAATGAAACTAATTTAATTTGCAGAAAAGGAAATGACTGAAAAGAAACTAAACTATATTTTTGAAAAGAAATGGCAGAAAGGAAACTAATTCTAAACCACACTTAGCTTGGCCAATCGGCTAAATGCACTCTATTTATAATATGGTCTATCTATCATGCTTTTATTCATGCAACTAAGCTATCCATGACTTAATTATAATTAAAAAGAGTGTTGCTTGGAGGAAAGAAAACGGCTAAAGGGGCTAATGGAGGGCTTAACGCATGAAAGGAGGCTTAGAATTGGAAAGTGGGGGTTAAAACCTTAGAAAACCTTAGAATATTGCGCAAACGGATTTGGAGCGGAAATAACTCAAAAGTGCGATGGTAGAGTGCAATGAACAACAAAAGTTGCGATGTGCGATGTCGCAATTGCAACTTCGCAAGTTTAAATGGATGGCAGTAAGGACTTAACAGAATGAACTAAATGGTGTGTAGTGTGAAGTGCGAAGAGTGATGTGGCGGGTCGTGAATCACAATATCGCAAGTTTACAAGGATATCGGTAAGGATTAACAGAAATAAACTAAATGGTGCAAAGTGCAAAGTGCGAAGAGTGACGTGGCGGGTCGCGAATCGCAATATCGCAAGTTTCCAAGGATAGCAGTAAGGATTAATGAGAATAAATTAAAATGTGCGAAATGTGATTTGTGTTGCGGTAAAGGTTGTGGGCAGCCATTTGCGATGTGATAAGTTCCTCAGGATGCGATTTGCAATGTGGTAAGTTCTGCGGGATGCGATTTTCGATGTGGTAAGTTTAGCGAAGTGAGATTTGTGATGGGGATGATGTGGCGGTTAAAATAAGAAAGGGAAAAGTTGTGATTTGCGATATGCGATTTCACAATATCGCAATCGCAAGAAAAAGAGGTAAGGGTTAAAGGTAAAAGCCAAGAGTTGCAAAGTGCGCTTTGCGATTTTGCAATATCGCAATCGCAACAAACGAGTGCTAAGTGTTAAATTAATCGTTAAATGTTGTTATTTGCGAAGTGTGACGTATGGTGGTGGGAGTCTCGAGAGGAAGGTGGAGGTCTGTTTTTCGATGGTTTTCAAGCGTTTTTGTGTTAAAATGAGTCTGACGATGGTGGTCGATAGAACGAAGGAATAAGGCACGCAATCGGCGAAGGAGATCAGTAAGTCTTCAAGGCAAAAGGTAAGCGGTGCAAAGTGCAATTTGCGATTTCGCAATATCGCAATCACAAGGAACGAGTGGTAAGTGTTAAAGGTAAATGCTAAATGTTGTGATTGTGAAGTGCGACATACAGTGTCAGGAGTCTCGAGGAGCAAAGGCAAAGGTTGGGTTTGCGGTGGTTCTGTATGTTTTTTCACGTGTTTTTCGTAAAGAGGGTAAGGCGGTCATGGACAGAGAAACACAAAGAAATAAGGTTGAAGGGCTTAAGGATGTTCGAAATAAAAGTAAGTGCACTGCTAAGGTGAGAATTAAAGGAGGTGAATGGAAGCATAAGAGAAGTGCTCAGAAGTGAAGCACACCTACGGATTCATGCACGGGAACAAATAGAAATGCTGGGTGAAACAGTGAAGGAAAGGCTTGGACTTGGTAAATACAAATTCTTCCTTAAACTCAAACAAAAAGCAATTTTGGCCTGTGGGAAGGTCTTCCCCTACTCAAACTCTATTGACATAGATGAGAGGGGGAGGATTGACCACAGTTTTTGAGTTTTTCGATTCTATTTCACTATGCATAAGCAATTAAAACTACAACAGCACAAAAACTAAATAGCAATGAAACTTATCAGAAGTAGATCTAACTTAAATTACAGAAGAAAAACTAGTTAAATGATAGAAAGGAAAAGATAATAACAATAGAGAAGTTGAGGCAATTGGATTGGGCCCTAACCCACAAGCCTAGCCCTCTGAAATTAAATCAATCAAATGAAATCAGTCTGCTCATTTCATAAAAGAATAACTGCATACATCCCTGAAAGTTTCGATCCCTAAATAAATAAATAAAGCTTCAATAGTTCACAACAATAATTCTGAATTGAAGCGAGACTAGGATATACTAACTCTTCCTAGCTCTATCTTTTCTCTATTTATTCTACAGGGCAGCTACCAACAGCTCCCTAGAAAATGGTGATTGAGTCCACTGGAATCCAAGTAAACCAAGATTGAGTGATCTACTCTTTAATTTTCTTGGTTGCCTCTGAAAATAGAACTGTTGGAGAGAATCCTTGGGGATCCTTCGGCTGCTTGTGGAATTCGAATTGCTGGAGAGAATATTTGGGATCCTTAGGCTGCCTTTGAGGATGGAAAATCCTTCTATAATTTCTCCTTTCTGTCTCCTCCAAGTCTTTGTGATAAAATCTTTATAAAAATGCTTAATAAATCATGATTTTCTGCACTCAACCTTATATTAGGCACTTAGAGTATGTTAGCCTTAATCACCACCTATACTAGCATCATAAACCCAAATAATAACAAAAATGCAAGAAAAAGAGATCTAAGAAGGAAAAAAGGTGACTATTAACCCCTCCAAATTAGTCTAATGATGGAGCTCATCATCACCCCCCTACTGAATGGTTGCTCATCCTTTAAGCAATTGATCCTCCCCCTTTATTTCCTTCAAAGCTTTGATAGCCCCCCTGATTTCCTGAGGAAGAAGTGTGGGAGTTTCCCCAAGGGGATAAAATCCATCATTATTTTCTGCATTCTCCCATTCTATATCTTGTGCATCTGTGTCCTCTTCATCAGTCAACGCCAGCAGCAAAGGTGGGTTGAGATTTAGTCCCAACCATCGGATATTTTTAGCCTACATGGCCCTCTTGTATAATGGTGCCCTTTCCAATGCACCCCTCAATCTTTCTGGAGTATGATACTCCCTGTTCTTGAAGCTATGTGGGAGTTTGTTCCATCTCCTCTGGCTGGCCATAATGCAATCCTCTTCTATCTTCCTAGAAACATCATCAAAGTGGCCTATAACTTTGTTTTGAGTCTGAAGGTAGCTTTCAACCAGTGCAAGGTCCTTTTTAATCTCTCAATGGTTAAGGATGACTCCTCTTAGGCTGAACACTTCTAGTCTGAGATATAAGGGTTCTCTATTTCTTCTTCCCATGACCTTCCATATCTCTTTGGCTCTATTGTCCTCATTCACCATCCAATATGATATAGATATTATCTGCATATCCCCCATTGTAGGATATGGGTCCCTAATCTCTAGATTTGCCAGCACAAAGTTATGAATATAAAACTCCGCCATCTTTGCCTAATCAACTATGTTGGCTTGCTTGTAGAACTTCATGAATTCCCTAAAATCTTAGAAAGGGAGTGATCCATGGGAGGCTAGAGTGTTGATTTGAAATAGAAGCCATTTTTCTTTGAGGTACACAGCATATGAGTCAGAGGGGAATCTGTGTTGAAGGGATTCTATGCATAATTCCGCCATGGTGGCTACTTGCTCCTATTTTTGCTACAATTGCTCCTTTAGCACTACATTCTCTTCCTGTGCCTTCTATAACTGCTCCTTCAGAGATATTTATTTGATTCTTTCCTCCCCCCTTGGTCATTCTTCAATGATTATTGGACTTATGGGAGAAGTTTCTGGCTTTCTCTGATTCTTGTGAGCTCTAGAATACCTAGAGGTTTTCCTTTTTCTTTTTGCGCTCAGAGGAGCCATGGTGGTAGTTATCTTTTTGTAGTGAGGTAATGTGACATTAGGTTGTGAGTCTGTGTCTTCTATTTTGCTTTGGCCCTTTGTCTCTCTCTCTTCTTATTCTGTTTCTTCCTCCTCTTCTTTTGGTTCTTCTTGTTTCTTCTGTTTCTACCCCGGGTTTCTTCTTTATTTTTTTTCTTTTTGGTTCTTCCTCTTCTTATTCAAGCACTGTGTGCTTCCGTCGGTCCTCTCCCTCTAAAAATTTTCAATTCACTGGTTTGGATGAGACGGCATCTCCTTTTATTAGATGACGCAGCTAAATTTGGAGTGCCAATATAACTCCAGTCAGCTCCATTTCTGTCGTAGACAATTGGTTCCTCCTCCCTGTTAATTCAGGATGGACTGTGCATTTTCCTCCCCTCTTTCTCCTCTACTCCACTAATTTAATTTTTTTCTTTTGCATGCTCAGGTGACGTGTACTCCCAGTTTTATTCCAGCCATACCTCAAGGTGGTGGCCGAGTTAACTGGCCACCTTTTTACCCCTCAAACTCTAAGTCTGAAAATTAATTATTTTTGGATTTTATGAATGCGTAGCAAGGGGTGAGAGCTTATACCTAAGTTTACCTATTTTTTCCAAGGCAGTTGCAGGAGATGGAGGTTTGATACAAGCCTTTTTAGATGTTGCATTCTTCACCATATTCTTGTTCTCTGAGTGAGTAGCTTGCTGAAGGAGCAGCGTCCTAAATGAGTTTCTAATCTTTGTCTGTTGTTTCTCTCTGTTGTGGATGTCGCGTGGGGTGCTTGAGAAGCCATGTGTGGCATTCTCGTTCTCCTGTAGTCTGTTAGGCAGTTTCCCTTGTTCTTCATTGCAGTCCATGAACAACTTTTTTTTTTAAGGAACTTCCTGATGTTTGTAGCAGTCTGTTTGTGTGTTTCTTATCTTGCTACATTGTGCTCAGGAATGGAGGAGTGTGGTGTATGGAGGTGATGGAGGAAGTCAATTTGCCATTGGCAATTCACAGTTGTAGGTTTAATAACCCATGGTTTTTCCCAAAGTACTTTAATGTAATATTTCCTATTTAAAGGCATGATGACTCCATTGTTAATTGTCTTTTGGGTCATTTTTAGGGCATGGTAAAAATAGTGTGCAGACTATAAAAATGTTGATGACCTAATAAAAGGTATGACTATTTCTTAGTGGATGTATCACATTTCAGTAAATGGCATAAATTTAAACGTTGTAGCTACATGTAATACCGCCAAATTAATACCATGAGCTACTAATAGTTGGTTCCTAAACCACTAGTTTTACCTAACAACCTTGACTCTTTCACTGTGTACTTAACATGGAATCAAATCACTTGAATTCCAAATATAAATTTCTCATTGTGATTTGGTATTTCCATTCAAGAACCATTCCTTCATGCCTTTACTAAACAAATTGAGAAATTGTGAGGTCGATTATGTGTGAGTAAGGTTTTCTGAGGTGGTCCATAGTACTATTGTGTTATGTAAAAATTTACTGAATGAAAGATCCAAAGTTTCTCGCTCAAACAATGGTGGTTTTAGGTACATGGATTTGGTTGCCTATGACTTTGTGCCCATGGATTTCATGTAATTAATCCTTTAAAAGACTTGGGAATACTTCATTGTAATGTGTCGGGGATGTGAGTGGTGAAGGATCACTTGGTCGCCTTGTTTGGATTTGGCCAAGGGATACTAATAGAAGAATTTGTTCCCTAGTTTTTTGTGGACTAGGGTTTTCTGAGATAAACATTATGTTTATGTGCGATTTTTTGTTTCCGGTAAATTTATCTGTCTTAGTTAATTTATGTCGATACTTTTAACATGGAATTAGAGTAAGGTTAACCCAAACTCTCCAAGGATATTAGTTTAATTCATGGAGCCATGAAGGGTTTTGTGGGCATGAGGATAGTGATTGACAATTATTGTGGTGCTAGAAATTTACATAAAGAGGAGATGTACCTACATAATGAGTATATTGAGGATCTATGATTCCTAAAGTTATGACTAGAATAGTTGTGTGAATTTTTTGGTACCAATGGTTGATTAAAAAAAAAAGATGCCACAGAGTGGAGGTTCTACCCTGTTGTTGTAGCTGCTACAACACCCTCCAAATTTTTGGCCTATACCTAATTTCGGAGCCTTCCTTGATCTTTTTCATCATCATCACAAACTTTGAAACTCATTCCATGTGTTTTCTTAGAGTTTTGTGTTCCTTTTTCAAGTTGGGAAAAGTGTCGTATTTTGGAATGTTGACTGTCGCATCATATATATAAGCTTGTTTTGGTGGTTCCAAGAGGTCATATTTGTGTGAAAATGAGTTTTTATAACATTGTAAGTACTCTTCGCACTCATTTCCAAAGTTTTGATAAATGTCACACAAGTGTAGCCATGTTCGTTGCAAAGTCTATATTTAGTGTCACACAAAGAGAAAAACTTTGTCCATGTGTTATGGGTGATACATGTTGTTGAGTTGTCAAATTATTCCAAGTGTGTGATCATAGTCAAATTCTTATCACTGTTTACACTAGACTAACCGATCCCACACTTAGCCATTTTAGGAAAAAATTCCCGACCAAGAAACCTAGCTTCACCCAACCTCCTTGAGTTGTGCACTAGATACTATCAGTCCTCTAGATATGACCTTTCCCCTTGGAATTGTGCAATGTGCAATTAGTGCCTCCCAGGACTGCGGCACTGCGTAGTTTATGTGCCTAAGCTCCAACCTTTACCCCCATAATTCCAATCTTGTCTCCCAAGCTAACCTAAACTGTGAACTTCACAATCACAAGCTTCAAGCTCATTCCCTGAGTTCTTGAACTGTGTAACTGTGTAGTAGCTTAGATTCCCTTGTCTCCCAAAACTATGTAGTATGCTCACTCAGTTCCCATTCCCTCAGCCTGTCTCACTAGCTCCCAGAAATGTGTAATTTTCTGACTCATTCCAGCCTGAAATGCGCACTGCACAGTCTTAGGGCTTAAGCCTCATGCCTAGCTACTTGAACTGTGTAGCTACGCAGTAACTGAGCCTCTCTTCCCAGCCTGTCACTAGTTCTGCGCTCAGCCTATGGAACATCATGGACCATCTTAGACTAGGGGGTTTTCAGATTGATGTGGTCTCGCCATGAGTGAATTGCAAGAACAGGTACCCTATAATGTCATGGAAATATGACGAGGAAGGAGAAGAATGAGGGAATCATGCTCAAAGACAAGTTTGTAGTTGAAATTCACAAGTCAATCAATCAGGAGAAAGTGAAGGGACACTAGTTTGCGACCACCATCAAAGACTTGAGATCATTGAGTATTCCTTATCACCAAGCCATGGAGAGGTGAAAATAAGAGCATTCTTAAGAAGACATTCAACACTCAGTAGAAACAGTGGATTGACATTGCCACATCATCAAGTAGTCCATGTTAGAAATGTTAATTCATTTCATGTCATGAGTATTTGTATGCCACATCATTGTGGCTAATTATGTAACATATGTTTCATAAATGTATTGTAAAGTGAAAGTCCAAAGGACATGTGTGGAATATGAAGAGTCTTATAAAGTTGAAAATTCATAGGAAGTCAAACAATCACAAGGGTAGAAGAAGAGTCATAAGGAAGGTGAAGCATCACCTCCTCATCATTATATATACCCCCTCATTGTAAGAGCAAGGGAATTTTCACCTTGGCTCCTCCCACAAAGAATTAGATAGATAAGCTAGTTCTTTTTGGGAGCAAGGAGTGGCTCCAACACTACACTACTAGAGCTAGTGATGTTCATTGTATACATGTGTCTTATAACTTTTAATTAATAACATAAGCCTTCAAGGCCAACACTTTCTTCATGCATGAATTATGAATGTTTGTAAGACTATTCTACGGATGTTTGTACTTCATGTTTGCTTTCACATGTGCTAAGAGAGTTGAACTATTTTTTTTATTTAGTACTTACCTTGTTGAGAATGTGTTGTAACGGTTGTTATTGTTGCCCCATCCTTGTGGACTATTCCGCGGGATATTAGACAAACCTTTCTCATTTTTTGGTTGTAATGACTATCGCATCCCTTGTGGACTATTCCGCCGGATGTTAGATGGAATCCTCTGGTTCATGCGTGTATCTTATTGGGTGGTACTTGTTAGCATTGGTTTTTATTCCTTTCAAAGCTGCCCTCTTCGTCATTTTTTCTTGGCCTCTAGCTCTTTGTGATTCAATTCTTTCGCATCCTTTTCGCCATTTTCGCCATTTCTCTTTGATCCTTTCCTCATTTTCCTAAAAACCCAAATTTTAGCCTTTAATTTCTTACAAAACCCCTTTTTATCTAATAAAATCAAATTTTTATAGTTAATAAGCACCTCCACACACCCTCTAACAGCCATATCATATTTCCTTTTAAACTTACCATATATTTCTTTTATCGTAGATTTTATCCGCACCACAACAAACCTTGGTAATATCATATATCATATGATATAACTTACCATACTTAATAAACATTGTGGACCCCTTACCTTTCATCGCAATCGGCTCTTCGTAGTTTTAACTTCTACTCACGTACAATTTCCATCTCCTACAAAACCCCCGCAATGTGATTTGCGGTATGGAATGGGACCCGTATTTCCCTTTGATACGCCTTGAATTCGCTATAAACCCTTTTATTATCATTCTGGCTTCCTTTTATCATATTACCATATGTTAACTAATTTTTCACTTTCTGCTTTGAAAATCCATTTAAAGGGCCCCACCTAACTTTTCGCATCACATTTTCGCAAATTTCACTCACAGCATTCACTTCCGCTCCCTCAAAACTTTCGATGTGTGATTTTCGGGCAACCCCACTATTTTTTATGCCACGTCACCCTTCGCTCTCATCACACATCGCACTTCACCAGTTTCAATGTTTAACTTTCGTGTCTCATATCAAAACTTGTGATGTGCGATTTGCAGTATTGTCTAGGCCCCACCTTTCGTCTCATCACACATCGCACTTCACCAGTTCCAAAATTTAACTCCTGTGTTTTATAATAAAACTTCTGAAATGCGATTTGTGATCGCCCCTACTTCCTTGTCACGTCATCACCCCATCGCAAATCACATTTCTTTCCACTTGTGTCTTAAGTTTAAAATGTTCCAACCCCGATCTGCGATTGCGATATGTGTCTAAAGGGTTTTCTCCTCCCGCTTATCTTTCATTTAATAATCCCTCCCACTAATTCTGCTCCATGTTTCCCCTATCAATTAAGCCTTTTTCAAAGGGTTTCTTTGTAATTTCTCATAAAATGAACCTCCGCCATTCTATCCAAAAAAAATTGGGTTTTCCACCTGTTAGCACCCGAATTCAACCCCAGGCTGAAAAGGGAAAAACAGGGTAACAACTAAACCACGCTCAGCCTTGTAGCTAGCCCTACAAGGACAGGAGAGGGCTCTCTCCGTAAAAGGATATCCAATAAAGTGCAATAATGATCTGATATTAGAATAGATAAAATGATGGGAAAAAGGTTTTAATAAAATGAATGAATTTTTAGGGATGTGTGGGAAAAAATGGGACAGTATGAAATTGGGGAATTAAATCAAGGATACAGGGTATTTCATGGGGCAAGGTAGGCAGGAAATTTTAGCAATTAAGGTTTAAATAAGGATGGAATGGAAAGACTGGTGAGGAGATGAAAAGGGCACAACAAATGGATCCTTTTCAAACAGAAGAAAAAACACAGAGTATGAATGATTTCCCAAGGCAGAGCATATAAATGGATTCTACCTTTCTATCTTGAAAACATTCAAAAGGAAATGTTTATGAGAGAGGTGAAACTTAACAATTCACATATGAAACAAAGGAGAGAGACAAATGCTAAATCTCATACCACATGGATCCCACAAATCAAAGCTGCATCTCTTATTAATTCCCTGTCAAACTGTACAATGGAGCGCAGAGTGTTCTTCCACACTATTCCCCTACTGCTAAGCTACAGACTGCTTTACAAATGATTTACAATTACAATAAATAGGCTGAAATGTGGGAACATAGATCCACGAAAAGAGGGAGTTGTTTAACAACTCAGAACTAAAATCTGAATATGGAAAAGAGAACCAACGTTTTGCCTCTGAAGACAAGGAACAGCAATACATTTTGACCCTTTGAAAATTCGTTGTTATACTGAATGAAGGAAAAATAGGCAATCCGGAAACAGATTTCCTACTTTGCTGCTACTGTAACAATCTTTGTTTTAAATAAGCTTTCTCGGCCTTTAATTGTTGCTTTACATATTCCATTTGAAGAAAACTGACTTTTATAAAATGTTTTGAAATAATTCAAAATGAATTTATGCCTTTGTGAAGGGAAAAATTAATTTTGAATGGGAAAAGGGAAGGGAAGGAGGTGGAGTCCACATTATAATCACAATCGGAATGGATGGAGCAAAGGGATATAATATAATAAAACACTTGCAATTCATGTTTGCAATGGTATCATCGCAATCGGGATTGGGGTCGGGAAATATACAATATAAACATTGTAATATGTTATGAGACAGTGCCATCGCCAATTGGCAATTGGGGAGGGTGTTATTTGAAACAAGAACCAAAACTTCCGATGTGATTGGGGGAAAGCCTTTGTATTATGAAATAAACACAATTTTAATTTTAACAAAGGAAAATGGGCTTTTATATGAATGGCAGAAGTATTATTTGGTGGGACCCGTAAATCAATCGGCATCGGGGATCGAAGGGTGGGGAAGAACATAACACAACTCTTCTGATGCGATGAGGGCATGGTGATTGTGGGCCGTCGGATAAGGTTGGGTGATCGACGGTTGTGGAATGATCGGAGGGTGTCGATTGGGGGTTTGAAATCGAAAAGGGGTTCATTGGAAGCGCCGATGAGGATGTTCCGATGGGCTGGGAGTCGTCAGATGACAGATCAAATCGACGATCGGGACATACATCGGGGGAGGGTTCCATCGAAAGGGATTCGAAACAATCGCATCGGAGTTTTTTGGTAAGGGTCAATCGGGGCGCACATTTTAATATCTACAATGCGATGGAAAGGGGAAGGGACTTTGGGTCGGCGGGGTTTATATGGTATAACCCTTTGATTTATATTATAATGTTTCAAGTATGGTGGGGAAGTGGTTTGGGATGGCGGAGGGGGGTTTTATAATATGAGACTTTGATTTTATTATAAAGTCTATAGGGTATGAGGGGAAGTGGTTGATAATTAAATAGCATGTTTATTTAAAAGATTTAATAACACAATTTTGTAATCGGAGGGGGAAAAAGGGATTTATAAAAATTAAAAAAACATAAAACTTTAATAAAATATAATTTTGTGGAAAGGTGGGAAAAGGGATTTTTTAAGGGCATAAGGGACTTTTTACTTCACTTAGGCCTAAATTAAAATCCAGGAGTCAGTTTTGAGAATGTAGTATACCGTTGGAAAGCTCTTTCCGGGTTCTTTCTGATGGATCTACTTGGAAGATGATTTGGGGCTGAACATGTTGTGGAAAACTTCTCTGAAGGCAGGGTAATGACTTTGTGGAGATGGCAGCTTCTGAATTGTGACTTATTACATATGCTGACATAAAATTACATAATGAATGATAATAAAGGAAAATATCATGTTTTTCCCTCAAAACATGGTTTTGAGGTGAAAATTACATCAAGCTGAATAAAATATTTCTTTGATCTTCCAGGTGCTGTGACTTTGAATTTATTGACTTCCTCATGACCTTGTTGATATTTATTGACACTTAACTCATTAGTTTGACCATGGTGAGATCCTAGAACCTAATGAGACCCATCCTATGACCTAATGACATGATTTTTGAAAGTGAAAGTGACTCATGACCAAATACCATAGAAAGGAGAGTCAGCAAGTACCTCATGAGGGAAAACTAATGAAAAATTACTACTATCAATGAATCCATGACCTAGCGGAATGGTGAAATTTATTTGGTATGAGACTCCTAATATGAAAATGCAAAAGAGCAGTTTTGATCACTGATGGCAGTATGACTAGACTGACACTAACATTGGCTCCAATGGGGATGGTAGCTCCTTGGAGGTGCCAAGAACACTGTAGACCAAGTAGCCTTATCCATTGGGCATGGAGTCAAAAAACTAAAAACTGACACGATGCAGACGGACTCTGACTCAAAACTAAGACTGAAAATTGAAATAAAACCAAACCATACACATGTCATCCAAGTTTTATAGCCTTCACCTCGGGCCCCAAACTTCAATGACTGTGTACTTGAACTTTGATCAAAAAACAACATGGTATATACAATGATGATGACATAGATTCTGATCCTTTGTCTTCAACAATGGTAGTGCTTCAAAATCCTACCATTTACTTCTCCTCCGGGGAAATCTTGGCCATCTATTTCTGAAAGCAAGAAGGAATTCTGTCCCCTGTATGTTGAAATCCCGTATGGTCCTTTCCACAGGTTTTCAAACTTACCGTGCTTTCCCTTGTCCTCATTTCTTGCGTCCCATTTCAATACTACATCATCCAGCTGAAATTTTTCTGCTTTTGTCTTTTTGTCATAGATCTTCTTTATCTTGTCCTACAACTGAATCGCATTCTGTGACACTTCCTCTCTTGTTTGCTGAAGGTGGATCACCTGATTGATCCTTCGCTGATTGTCATCGTCCTTGCTGCCAACTTCTTGCAATAATCTCATAACTGGGACTGTAAGAGATGTAGGAAAAATAGCATCAGTACCATAAACCATTTCAAAAGGGGACATACCTATTGATTTCTTACTGCTAACTCTGTCTGCCCACAGAGCGTTGATGAGCTTTCGATTCCAGTTTCTTTTGTTTGCCTCCAGCATTTTCTTAATTATATTTATCAGCTATTTGTTCGATGACTCTGCCAAGTCGTTGCCCTGTGGATAATATGTTGTTGAATGGCCCAGTGCGATATTGTATTTGTCACAGAAATCGATCATCTTCTTGGATCAAAATTCTGCTGCGTTATCTGTTACAATTTTATATGGGCATCCAAAACGAGATAAAATATTCGATTCAAGGAATTGAATAATTACTGTGTCAGTTGCTTGCCTCGTTGGGCGTCCTCGATCCATTTCGTAAAGTACTCTGTCCCTATCAATATCCATCGGTGATGTGCTGAGGACGCGGGATGGATTTCTCCTATGAAATTGAGTCCCCACTGCTGAAAGGGAGCGTTTACAGAAACTGGTTTCAAAGGAAGAGGCAGCAATTTCTTATTCCCTTGGAAAATTTGACATTCATGACAATTCATCACAGTTTTATATAAATCTGAAAATAATGTCGGCCAATAGTATCCTGCTCTCAATACCTTATTATTTGTACTCTTCCAAAACAAGTGACCGCCACAGTCACCTTTATGAAAATCGTGCATTAACTTCTGCTCCTCTTCTTCAACCAAACAATTGAGCAGAATACCTCCTGGATCTTTCCAATACAGAGCACTGTTTAAAATGCAGTATTTTGCAGATTTAAGTTTGAGAGATCTACCTTTACTCTTAGACATGCCTGAAGGTGGTGAAAGATGTTGAAGAACATAAACAATATCAGAATACCAAGGGGACTGCAAAAAAAAATCTGAGATCGAAACTAGCAAACCTTCATCTTCATTTTCTGCCATTGCTATTATGAGATTTATGTCCAGGGCACGCAGATTTGACTGGGCCATCAATTTTTCCAAGCCTTGGCCTTTGATCAACTTCGTGGGCTTGATCTCCAGATCGTACTCCAACATAGCTGCTATCCATTTACCTCTTCGACCTTCTGGATCAGTTTGCATCAATACATCCTTCACTGTTGCGTCAGGGACATATGCTATAGTATGTGAATGCAGAATATAGACCCTAAAATATTTCAATGCCTTTATAAGAGCCAATGCTTGCTTTTCAATAATATTATACCTTAAAGCAGTAGCTCTAATAGTCCTACTGAAAAAGGCAATTGGATTTTCAACCTCATCTCTCTTTTGCATTAAAACAGCAGCCATAGTATGCTCAGATGCAAACGAAAATATGATAAAATCTTGAGTATAGTCGGGACTAATCAAAACTGGGGCATTGGACAAAGCAAACTTTACCAGATTGAATTACTTGATAGCTTCCTCACTCCATTTGACAGTGCTATCTTTCTTTAACATATTAGTCATTTCTCTCAAATGTTCAGCCAAATTTGGTATAAATCGGCGCAAAAAGTTCATCTTACCATTGAAGGTCTGGATCTCCTTTTTGTTCCATGGAAGGTCTATGTGCTGAATTGCCTCCACTCTCGATGGATCAATGTGGATACCATATTTAGAGATGATATGCCCCAGCAGCTTGCCTTCATCCATGGCAAAAAGACTCTTCTTGGGATTGAGAGAAATCCCAAACTTTCTGCATCGCTGAAAAACAACTCTCAAATGGTGCAAATGCTCATCATCTGAATCTGAAAACACTGTCAAATCATCCAAATAAATGACAAGAAAAACATCTTTCTCATTTGAAAAAGCAATGTCCATTGCACGCTGGAAAGTAGCTCCAGCGTTTTTCAGTCCAAATGGCATTTTAGCATACTGGAAGGTTCCCCAGGGCGTTGTGAAGGCAGTTTTGTCTTGGTCTTTCTCGTGCACCAAGATCTGGTTGTAGCCTAAGTAGCCATCAAGTAGTGATATTCTATATGCTCCAACTACTCTCTGCAGAATATGGTCCATTTTCGAAAGTGGATAATTATCCTTTAAGGATGCCTTATTCAAATTCTGAAAATCTATACACAATCTTATCTCTCCTATCTTCTTACGTACTGGGACCCAATTTGAAATCCAGTCAGAAAATCTAATAGGAACAATGATACCTGCTTTGTACAACTTGTTTACCTCTTTTTCGATGGATGAAAGCAGCTTCAGATTGATTCTTCTCAGATTCTTTCTGAATGGCTTTTGATCCAGCTTGATAGGAATAGTATGCTGGATTATGTTCTTATCATATACCTTCAAATCTGAATAATCCCATGCAAACACATCAGAAAATTCAGAAAGAAACTTCACATACTTCTCCTTTACCTCAGGGGACAATGCCTTCGACAACTTCAAAAACTTGGGCAAGTCAGCTGTTCCAAGATTCACATCTTCAACTCCTTTCTCAGTGGGCACCAAGCTTGGCTTCTTTGCAACATCATCCTGATCAAAAAGCCCCTCTAGAGGTATGAGACCTCTAGGAATTACATTATCCTTCAGCTGCAATATGTCCATCTGGTTTGCTTCCATCTTCTGATCATCAACCTCATACTCGCCTTCTATTGGAGTATCTTTGAATTTTCCATCACTCTGCAAAAATGCATTAATCTCATTATCATCCCAAAACACTTGCCAATACCTTAAATTGTCCGGAACAACAGACCTATGTTTGACATATATCTCAAACTTGTTGTTGTAGTTCATCGGAATCTTCAAGTTGCTCGCTATGGTGGCAAGGGAATCAGCAATAATGTTCTGCATCCTGGGTACTGTTTTCAAGGTGTACTCTGGGAATGTCTTCAAGATATCCAGGACTGCGTTTCTATATGCCCTCAATCTCAGATGCTTAGCTTGGTATTCTCCTTTAACCTGTTTGATTATTAAATCGGAGTCGCCATACACAGAAATCCTTTTAGCATTCAGTTTCTTCAAAATTTTGAGACCTGCAATCAGAGCTTCATACTCCACTTCATTTTTAGAGCAGTCAAAACCCAAATTATAAGCACATACTCTAATATTACTAGGAACCTTTTCAGCCTGGAAAACAGGGCTCCTAATCCATATTCCAATACCAGCTCCATCCTTACCAATAGCCCCATCAAAATCCATGCTCCAAAGGCCTTCTTCTTCTTCTTGTAGATGCGGAAAATTTGTTTCTTTCTCTTCTTTACCTTGGCTGACTTCGGCATCTTTCTGTTGTTCACTGTCTTTTTGCTACTGGCAGGCAAGAGACTCAGAAGTGCTTGCTGCTTTATCTTTTTCCTGTTTGAGGACTTCCCTGAAATTCTCTAAAATCTCAGGTATTTCATCTACTTGTACCAACTGAACATTTTCATCATTCAAACCACCATCTGAATATAAGACAAAAGACTCTAAATCTGTGTGGATAGCATTAATGGGATGATTTACTAGCTTGTCTTTGCTAGTGATCATATATTTCATTTTATTCTCCCTATATAGATTTCTCAACTGGCCAAACACAGGGATAGTGGCATAAGAGAAGTCAAGCTACATGGTTTCCTTAAGTTTTACACCCCAAGACCTAGATAGAAGCATTCCACACCATGGTGGGACATTAGCAACAACTACATCCATCAAGACATTTTTGGTTGGGATTTGATCCAAAGACACTACCAAGTCTTTGATAAGACCAATACAATGGACCCTACTTGAGTCAAAGGAATACAAATCATGGTATTTTTTAGTAATATCAAGGCCTAGATTCTCCATGATGGCTTTGGGCATCAAATTATGTGAGGCTTCAGAGTCCAACATAGCATTATGCAAGATAAACTCATGTACTCTAAGACTCAAGTAAAAGGGAGGGACTTCATTTTCTTCAGATTCTTCTGTGGCTGGACCAAAAATAAGTTCAGGGTAGTCATCTTCTACATTAACCATATCAGAAACAGAGTCTATTTGCAAGACTTTAGACACCTGACTTTTATATGCACTATTCTTTACCAACTCAGTCAGGGGCATAGACACTTTCAGTTTAGAAATTTCATTTTCTAAATTAGAGGAGGGAGCTTTTTCTACCTCTTTAATGGGAGGGTATTTCTTCTCTGTTTTCTCCTTTACTGCACTCTGTTGATTCTTCTCAACTGCAGTGTTATTAGTTGTAGGTGCTTTGCTGGAGGAAGGATCGGCCAGCTCTTTTCCTTTCTTCTGTGCATCGTTCTTCATTTGGAGCTCTTTTCTTTTCTGAATGGGACTGATTGTAACATCCCTGCTCCTTAGAGAATATTTCTTTTGTTGGGCTGAAAAAGCATTCATATACCCTCTCTGGTAGTCATTGGACTCTTCTTCCAACACTATGTCATTGGCCAAAATGAAATTTTGGTCTTTTTGAATGTCTAGAGTCGCCACTGTGTATTCTTCGTCTTCTGTGAGGAAAATTGGCGCACCGTCAGCTGTGAAAAAGTGATTGGCTTCAATCAAAGTATCATCATCCTCATCTGTCTCTGTTCCTTGCAAGTAATTCTGTTGCAATGGTGTTTTAATCTGCTGCTGTGGTGGCGCTGCTTGGTCCTGCGTTCTTTGCTCTCTCTGCTTGATCCTGAACAGTGGTTGCTACCCTCTGAAATTCAGATTTCTTATTTGAGGCTTAGTTCTATCTGAAATGGTCAATCGATCGACCATCTTTTCAACTATTCAGATCAGAGTGTCCATTTTGTTGTCTAAAGGAGAGGCTTCCTCTTTCACCGTGACTCTCTTTTCCGCTCTGGCTCGAGCTCTTTTAGCCAGCAGATTAGCTTCAATGCTTACTACTATCTTCTGCAAGTCTTCAAGTGAAGATGGATCTCTTTCACGCAGCTGATATGCCATATTGGCATCGAAACCATCTGGAAATTTTAGAAATGCTAATCCCACAGGAGGTTTCAGGTTAGCTATAATAGCATTATATACAGCATTAAATCATAAACAATAGTCTTGCACAGTTTCACCCACATTTCTTTTAATATTCTCATATTTAGACAAAATTTGGAGTGGGTTCTTTTTTACTTCCCACCGGTCTAAAAATTGTGTGTGCAACTCCTGTAAAGTGCGAATTGAGCCTACTGGTAAGGCTTTGAACCACTTTCTGACTTCACCTCCGAAACTTTGAACAAACAGCCTGGTAGTTACATTCTCTGCTTCTACCTCATGTAGATCAAAAAAGTCATTCATTTTATCAACTTGCTGTTGGGTTGTGATGCTTTGAGTGGCATCAAAGATAGGAATTTTTCTTTGATAATCAGCAGGCATATCATTGAGGACCTGGGGTAAAACCAGGGGTGCATACCAGGTAGCCATGGTTCTAAGAGGATTTACAGCAGTGTTTGTAGTACTGGGGTTTAAGGGAGGTGTTGATGGGGGAGATGACAACTGAGAATTGACTGATGGGAATGTTGATGAATGAGGAGGAGGGAATTTTGTTCCTGATGATTCTGAAGGCTCAGGAATATTAGTTATAGTGATGGACTGAGGAGAATTCAAAATGTAATCGCCAATGGAGGAATTTTCTCTTTAGACTTCAATATCTACAAGGAACTCAGGATCTAAAACTGTATCATCAATGTCAGTTTCAGACTTATTTCTAAACAATAAAGCTCAAAAATTTCGTCAAAGGAAATATCTTCTAAAAAAAACCACTCACTGGGCCAAGTATAGGATCTGAAGATAGGTCTGGGACTTAGTGATCCTTCATGTCTTCTGACAATTCTTGGGATAAGATTGGGATTTTCAAACACAGGGGGAGGATTTGGATCTGGATTAGCCCTTGTGTATCTTCTTGAAGCTAGTGTGTGTAATTTCTACTGTACAAAAATTATGTTTCAGCCTAACAGACTCTGAAAATTATTTTCCAAAACTGAGGAATTTACAAGAAAAAAAAAATTTACTGGGGTGATCTGACTGATAGCGGAAATATTTTAACTGTGAATAAGTGGCTGTAGTTATATTCTTTTCCAACAGCGCTTTAACAATGTCTGCTTGCAATAAGGCCTAAAGCTCTTAAGCAAATATATGAAGTAAGGGAATACACTCGAAAATACTCAAGTGACCTTAGCATTCCGGTCGAAATATGAAAATGATATAATAATGGCACGATTCCTTTGAAAAAAAACCAACCTTCGAACTTTATACCATATAACATATCTATGCTAACAGCGCAACATTCATTTCATTCAGCAGGGGCCCACACACCTTTTTATGAATTAAATAATCATAGAATAATGTAAATCCGCTAGGTCGTACCTTGATTATCGTTTATGCACCTCAGCGCGCGATTGCCATCAGATCTAAGGCTCTCTAGATCGGACGGTCCTCGTGAATATCACATTTTTTCCACGGCAGAAGTTTAACAGCTGAGAGTTGCGCGAAATGGGTTGTTTTTGGGTGATGACGTGCCCAAAAATTACCGAATCGCGTTTTTTTGAAGTGGTTTTCGTCCTGGCCAAAAGCGGCGCAAAATGGGCGGTTTCAGTTTCTGAAACCCGCCGGTGGTAATTAAATCACACTTTAACTCGAGCTTAACACTGTGGTTTAGCACTTAACTCCTCGCGTTAACTGATAGCTGGGTCCCACTGATATTAATCCACCGGCAATGAATAAAGCTCTTTTCTTTAATAACAGATATTTTCCAAATAATGTTGCGGTTAATATAACCAAGGTTTAAACTTAAGACAGAGTTCTCAATACTTTTCTTCAAAGTAGAATAAACACGTTCAGTGCCGAGAGCTGAGAATATGTGCTCGCAAACAGTCAGATCAAGAGTTCCCCATTGGAGTCGCTAGAGATGTTAGCACCCGAATTGAACCCCAGGTTGAAAAGGGAAAAACAGGGTAACAACTAAACCACGCTCAGCCTTGTAGCTAGCCCTACAAGGACAGGAGAGGGCTCTATCCGTAAAAGGATATCCAATAAATTGCAATAATGATCTGATATTAGGCAGGTAAAATTATGGGAAAAAGGTTTTAATAAAATGAATGAATTTTCAGGGATGTGTGGGACAAAATCGGACAGTATGAAACCGGGGAATTAAATCAAGGATACAGGGTATTTCATGGGGCAAGGTAGGCAGGAAATTTTAGCAATTAAGGTTTAAATAAGGATGGAATGGAAAGACTGGTGAGGAGCTGAAAAGGGCACAACAAATGGATCCTTTTCAAACAGAAGAAAAAACACAGAGTATGAATGATTTCCCAAGGCAGAGCATATAAATGGATTCTACCTTTCTATCTTGAAAACATTCAAAAGGAAATGTTTATGAGTGAGAGGTGAAACATAACAATTCACATATGAAACAAAGGAGAGAAACAAATGCTAAATCTCATACCACATGGATCCCACAAATCAAAGCTGCATCTCTTATTAATTCCCTGTCAAATTGTACAATGGAGCACAGAGTGTTCTTCCACACTATTCCCCTACTGCTGAGTTACAAACTTCTTTACAAATGATTTACAATTACAATAAATAGGCTGAAATGTGGGAACATAGATCCACAAAAAGAGGTAGTTTTTTAACAACTCAGAACTAAAATCTGAATATGGCAAAGAGAACCAACGTTTTGCCTCTGAAAACAAGGAACGGCAATACATTTTGACCCTTTGAAAATTCGTTGTTATACTGAATCAAGGAAAAATAGGCAATCCGGAAACATATTTCCTACTTTGCTGCTGTTGTAACAATCTCTATTTTAAATAAGCTTTCTCGGCCTTTGACTGTTTCTTTCCATATTTCGTTTGAAGAAAACCAACTTTTATAAAATGTTTTGAAATAATTCAAAATGAATTTATGCCTTTGTGAAGGGAAAATTTATTTTTGAATGGGAAAAGGGAAGGGAAGGAGGTGGAGTCCACATTATAATCGCAATCGGAATGGACGGAGCAGAGGGATATAATATAATAAAACACTTGAAATTCATGTTTGAAATGGTATCATCGCAATCGGGATCGGGGTTGGGAAATATACAATATAAACATTGTAATATGTTATGAGACAGTGCCATCGCCAATCGGCGATCGGGGAGGGTGTTATTTGAAACGAGAATCAAAACTTCCGATGCGATTGGGGGAAATCATTTGTATTATGAAATAAACACAATTTTAATTTTAACAAAGGCAAATGGGCTTTTATATGAATGGTGGAAGTATTATGTGGTGGGACCCGTAAATCAATTGGCATCGGGGATCGTAGGGTGGGGCAGAACATAACACAACTCTTCTGATGCAATGAGGGCGCGGTGACTATGGGCCGTCGGATGGGGTTGGGCGATCGACGGTTGTGGAATGATCAGAGGGTGTCGATCGGGGATTTGAAATCGAGAAGGGCTTCATTGGAAGCACCAATGAGGATGTTCCGATGGGCTGGGAGCCATCGGATGACGGATCAAATCGACGGTCGGGACATACATCGGGGGAGGGTTCCATCGGAAGGGATTCGAAACAATCGCATCGGAGTTTTTTGGTAAGGGTCAATCGGGACACACATTTCAATATCTACGATGCGATGGAAAGGGGAAGGGACTTTGGGTCGGCGGGGTTTATATGATATAACCCTTTGATTTATATTATAATGTTTCAGGTATGGTGGGGAAGTGGTTTGGGAAAGTGGAGGGGGGTTTTATAATATGAGACTTTGATTTTATTATAAAGTCTCAAGGGTATGAGGGGAAATGGTTGATAATTAAATCACATGTTTATTTAAAATATTTAATAACGTGACTTTTTAATCGCAGGGGGAAAAAGGGATTTATAAAAAAAACATAAAACTTTAATAAAATAAAATTTTGGGGAAAGGTGGGAAAAGGGATTTTTTAATGGTATAGGGGACTTTTTACTTCACTTAGGCATAAATTTCAATCCAGAAGTCAGTTTTGAGAGTGTACTATACCGTTGGAAAGCTCTTTCCGAGCTCTTTCTGATGGATCTACTTGGAAGATGATTTTGTTGGCATGTGTTGTCCTTGATGGAAACCTACTTGATGAAATAAGATTGTTGGCAATATGATGCAATGTGTTGGACTTAATGGCAACCTATTTGATGAAGTTTTTCTTGATGGAAACGTATTGTACTTGATGGAAACATACTTGATGAAGTTTTCCTTGAAGGAAACATACTTGATGAATTAAGGGGAGATTGTTGGCAATGTGAATTAAGGGGGAGATTGTTGGCAATGTGATACAATGTGTTGACTTTGATGGAACCTGCTTGATGAAGTTGTCCTTGATGGAAACTGACTTGATAAGTTGTTAATGATGTAACTCTGATGTATCTACAGATCAGTTCAGAATTAGCAGAAGAAAGGAATTCAGAAAGTGCCAGAATAATGTTGAACAAAGTATGTCACAATGCATACGCGGGTTTGATGAGGAGAAGTAGCGTATGTACGTGGAAAAGTACGTGCCAAGTCGCGTATGCCCTATTGCGCTCTAAATTTATAAAACCAGGGGACTTGACCATGGTATTGACCCATTGTATTGAGCGATGGATTATCTATTTGATCCCGTCTAGGAATACCATCGGATGTTGAGTGGTTTTGACTCATGGTATTGATAAAGGCTAAACCTATAAAAGGAGAAGAGAATAATAGTGCAAGGGGGAAAGTGTCTGGGTTTTAATGCATACTTCACTCTGAAGTATATATGCATGGATGAACTCTATTCTTTATTGATAGATCTGATTTAGTGATGCACCTATGAAGAAGAGGGATCTCTAGATCTGAAATGTATATGTATTTTCTAGATCTGTTCATGGAATATTTAGATCTGAGATGAGGCGAAATACTTTCTGAAGTGAAGGATGAAATCTGAGTTGTTTATCTGATTTGAAGAGCTGCATAGTCCTGAAAAGTTCCAGATGTATACGCAGGTTCGCTTCAGTAAAAGTGCGTGTATACGCGGGTCTGCTTAAGGAAAAGCGCGTATGAGTAGTTAAGGTTTTCTGAGAATGCACAGAAGTATACGCAAAGTGGTTTCTGAGATAGCGCGTATATACGCAGGTTCAGTGTAGTAAAAGCGCGTATGGAATCTAGGGTTTTGCTGAAGTATGTGGTATGAAATTTCTGATATGTTCTATTGTTTTACTGTTATATGTCAATGATGTATTCACACAGATCTTGGTTGTTTGAATGTTGATTATGACGTTGATTATGTTGATCAAAGATCAATTTGTTGGTTGATTGGTTGATGATTCAATGAATGAATTGATGGGGTTATAAGTTTCAGTTTGATGTATGATGAGCTTAAATGTGTGGAGTGGGTCCAGTCTGAAAATCTGATGAAAAGTGGCCTACAAGATATGTTGTGTGGAATCTGTTGGATCCAGTATGAAAATTGATGAAACGTGGTCCGCAATGGTGCTGAGGGTCGAAGCCTTCAGTGAGGGGGTTGTAGCTCCCTTCCAGTGGTAGCTAGTAAACGAGAGTAGGGGGTAGTAGCTCCCTTCCAGGAGAGGCTGGTAAATGGGAGTAGGGGGTTGTAGCTCCCTTCTAGGAGAGGGTGGTAAACGAGAGCAGGGGGTTGTAGCTCCCTTCTAGGAGAGGCTGGTAAATGAGAGAAGGTTGTAGCCTTCTGCAGGTGGGTGCCTACGTGCTGGTATGAGTCTGCGCCATTACATGGTTGTACGATGTTTTCTTTATAATAAAATATTGAAGACTGAGACGACGGCAGCGGTGGTTTTCTCCCGAATTGGGTTTCCACCTTAAATCCTGGTGTTCATGTGTGTTGCTTATGTGTGATGATTTATTCTGTTCTTACTGCACATGTTTACTGTTTACTAAACATCTAATGAATGAATGATGCAATGATCTAAGCAAAGAATTATCAGCATAATGAGATCTCTATTAATACGCGAGTTTTACTAAGGATATCTGTGTGTATATGCGAGTTGGCTTCAGTAAAGTAGCGTACGGGTTTTAGAGAAAGGAAAAGTAAAAAAATTTCAGTCTTCACTAAATACTGATTCACCCCCCCCCCCCTCAGTATTTTTCCCAACAGATTTGGCGTTGAACATGTTGTGGAAAACTTCTATGAAGGCAGGGTAATGACTTTGTGGAGATGCCAGCTTCTGAATTGTGACTTATTACATATGCTGACATAAAATTACATAATGAATGATAACAAAGGAAAATATCGTGTTTTTACCTCAAAACATGGTTTTGAGGTGAAAATTACATCAAGTTAAATAAAATATTTCTTTGATCTTCCAGGTGCTATGACTTTGAGTTTATTGACTTCCTCATGACCTTGCTGATATTTATTGACACTTGACTCATTAGTTTGACCATGGTGAGATCCTAGAACCTAATGAGACCCATCCTATGACCTAATGACATGATTTTTGAAAGTGAAAGTGACTCATGACCAAAGACCATAGAAAGGAGAGTCAGCAAATACCTCATGAGGGAAAACTGATGAAAAATTACTACCATCAATGAATCCATGACCTAGCGGAATGGTGAAATTTATTTGGTATGAGACTCCTAATATGAAAATGAAAAAGAGCAGTTTTGATCACTGATGGTAGTATGACTAGACTAACACTAACACTGCCATTACAAAGGGTTTTCCACCAAAGAAGGAAAGGAACAGAGAAACATCGGCAGAGTTTTTCTGAAACAGTTTTCTACCACTACTCTCAGAACCAACACATTTCTACAAGGCACCAGGCAGCATTCAAGGAACAGCCACATGCCATTTTCACTATTGTTTACACTTTTTATGGAGTTGGTTGCACCAAAATAGAAGAGGATTCTTCCCATAAACTGCCACATCATACAAACCACTTAGAATTGTTATCCATGATGTTGTTATTTTCATTATTTCATAGCACTTTGTATTAAAGTTTTAGGATAAGCCTCATCTCTTGCACGAGATCATAATAACTTTTGGGAACAAGTTTACTCCTTTCATGGAGATGATAGTTTATTATTTTTGTATATATGTAATAAACTGTTATGTAAAAAGTGTTGGTTGGTGGTTATATAATTTTGACTTATATGAACTGCAATTTTTTTTGTGTGAATGAAATGGAATAATACTATTGAGGAATTACTACCAATTTGTTGTGTGTATTGTCTACTTTACTTGTGTTTCCATATCTCCTTTCTTCCAGTTCCAGTTTGCAAATCATCATACTATTATGTGTTTTGATTAGTCTCTTAAGCTTGCTATGTGTTTTATTGGTTTTGTTAGTCTCACACAATGAGAATTCCTGATAAAATATATATTATAACAGTGGAAGAGCATCACTCATGATAGTTAATATTCATGATATTTCAGTGAGAATCTTGTCAGACTAGAAATAGCTTTCTCTCAATGGAATATTGTCAAACTGCTACTTTTGTGAATTTATACTAAATCAGTTGATTTATGTTTTACAAACCTACTGATTCTTCTCTCATCTTATAGTTTCCTCTCCTAATAGACTACGATTTTTCACCTTGCTACCAGATCAAGTTACAATACCCTCATTAGTAGAACTGTGGATTTGACTGAAATCTCTTTTCAATGAATCAAAGTTTGTACCACCTACCAAACTCACAAAACAAATTATTAAACTGCTGTATAGTTTAAGATGTGTCTGGTCAGGTGCTTGCTGCAGTCCAAGTGTTGATTTCCCAACGGATTTGCCAACATCTTTTGGTGCATTTGTCGGGATTAGAACGGCCTTGTGATGAAGTATTCCCCCAAGTCTATTGTTATGAATTTCTAATAATCAGTTCTTGATGGTGAACAAGAATTGGTGACCTGAAGAAGACTACAAATTTGTTCACCTAGCGACTCCACAAAGAGGAAGAGGGGTTTCAAGACCTCCTTATACAAGGAGGAATCAGAAATCACCTACTGTGACTCTAGTTGTTGACCCAGAGAAGATCAGATTTAGTTTTTGACAGTGAAAAAAGACTAGACACTAAAGAAGATTGTGATCTTTCACCTGGTGACTCCATGACAAAGAATCCAGAGGTGACTCCATTGTTTTCAAATCAAGCACTCTAATGGAATTGATCCTTGCTAAAATATATTCCTTCTGCAATTTTTCAAAGATAGATGGTTTTCCTAATCCTTTTCCAGATAGAAGTGAATTGGAATTTTCTCTTCCAAAGTTTAGTGGACATGATTGGGAAGTACCAACTAATTTTTTATGAGATTTTCATGACTAGATTCATAGGCTGCATTTTGTTCATGAAGACGCAAATATTAATTTGTTTATATATTCTTTGGAGGGTGCAGCCCTTGATTGGTGTAGAAATATTCCTAAAAATAGCATCACTTGTTTGTAAGAGTTTCATGATGCTTTTAATTCCTTTTATAAAGATAGTTATTCGGTCGAATGTTTCGCTCCAGAATGTTGCTATCAATTTGATAAGAAAGTTGAAAGTGATGGTGAAAAACATAAATGTAAAGAAAACATGGTTATACAGGAAGGTATTCAACAACCCTTTTTTTCTCATCATTTTCTTCAATCTCCTGTCATTCAAGAAGAGGGTAAACAAAAGATTATTGAGCAGCATGATGAGATATTAGGTGAACATAGTGAAAACTTCATAAATCAACCTTTGTTTGATAATTATCCTAATGATGAAGAGAAGGTTTTTATTTCACCTTGTTTTAAAGTTTACAGTGATGATCCAATCTATGATAGTTATGAATCTAAATACGGGGAAGAAGATGATGCTCAGCTCATACAAATTGTCGAGGAATTATCACCTTTGCTAAGAATTGATGATAAGAAAAACATTTATGAGCCTATGTTTGAAATGTATAAATCTAAGTTGCAGGGATACAGTGTCGAAGAAAAAATTTGTAAAAAAAATGAAGGACAACCTCTTCATCAAGGCATTATTCTATCAGAGGAAAGTATGTGTCAGCCTATCCTTGAACTCAAAGCTGTTTTGAGTAAGTCTCCTTGTCGATTTTCTGATCCTATTGCTGATTATATGGAGTTTAGTTTTATGAAAGTCTATCTTTTTATTAGTCTTGGAGTGCTTCTTGTCCATAGCAGAAAGTATGAGCCACATTTAGAAATTATGCTTCATACTTTTCAACATTTCAGCAGTGAATGTGAAGACATGTCAGGAAATCAGTTGTTAAAAAATTCTTTTGGAAGTTTTTATATACTTGATCAAGTGAATTTCAGCTGATTAGAAGTAGGAAGATAAATAAGCTCGCCACTCGATCATTTCTTTTCAGTTTTAGATTGTATTTTAGTCATGTTGAAATAAGTTGCAGAAGATTGAAATCTAGCTTATGACTCCATTACCCAATGGCTAGGCATATTGGTATTTTGAGTTAATGAGCAAGATCGTTGGTTGGAGAAATAAGAGTTGGATAAGGCACTGAAACTACAGTTCTTGATACCCCGCAGAGGGCATATCATCCCCAATTAGAGCCAGTGTTAGCACTGGTTTTGATTCCTTTCAAAGCTGCCCTCTCCGTCATTTTTTCTTGGCCTCTAGCTCCTTATGATTCAATTATTTCGCATCCTTTTCACCTTTTTCGCCATTTCTCTTCGATCCTTTCCTCATTTTCCCAAAAACCCAAATTCCAACATTTCATTTCTTCCAAAACCCCTTTTTAACTAATAAAATCTAATTTTTATAGTTAAAAAGCAGCTTTGCACACCCTCTAGCAGCCATATCATATTTCCTTTTAAACTTACCATATATTTCTTTTATCGCATATTTTACCCATGCCACAAAAAACCTTAGTAATATCATATATTATATGATATAACTTACCGCACTCAATAAACATTGTGGACCCCTTACCTTTCATTGCAATTGGCTCTTCGCAGTTTCAACTTCTATTCACGTACAATTTCCATCACCTACAAAACCCCCGAAATGCAATTTGCGGTATGGTATGGGACCCATATTTCCCTTTTATACGCCTCAAATTCGTTATAAACCCTTTTATTATCATTCTGACATATTTTTATCATAATACCATATCTTAACAAAGTTTTCGCTTTCCGCTTTGAAAAGTCGTTTAAAGGGCCCCACCTACCTTTTCGCATTGCATTTTCGCAAATTTCACTCACTACATTCACTTCCGCTCCCTCAAAAATTTTGATGTGCGATTTGTGGGTGACCCCAATATTTTTTAAGCCATGTCACCCTCCACTCTCATCGCACATCACACTTCGCCAGTTTCAACGTTTAACTTTCGTGTCTCATATCAAAACTTGTGATGTCTGATTTGCGGTATTGTCTGGGCCCCACCTTCTCTCTCATCGCACATCGCACTTCGCCAGTTCCAAAATTTAACTCCTGTGTTTCATAATAAAACTTCTGAAATGCGATCTGCGATCAGCCCTACTTCCTTGCCATGTCATCACCCCATCGCAAATCGCATTTCTTTCCGCTTGTGTATTAAGTTTAAAATGTTCTGACCCTAATCTGCAATTGCGATATGTGTCTAAAGGGTTTTCTCCTCCCGCTTATCATTCATTTAATAATCCCTCCCACTAATTCCGCTCCACCTTTCCCCTATCAATTAAACCTTTTTGAAAGGGCTTCTTTGTAATTTCTCATAAAATGAACCTCTACCATTCTATCCAAAAAGTTTCGGGTTTTCTGCCATTATAATGGGTTTTCCAAAAAAGAAGGAAAGGAACAGCTAAACATCGGCAAAGTTTCTCTGAAACAATTTTCTACCACTACTTTCAGCACCAGCAAATTTCCACAAGGCACCAGGAAGCATTCAAGGAACAACCACATGCCATTTTCACTGTTGTTTACACTTTTTATGGAGTTGGTTGCACCAGAACAGAAGAGGAGTCTTCCCATAAACTGTCACATCATACAAAACACTTCGAATTGTTAGCCTTGATGCTGTTATTTTCAATATGTCATAGCACTTTGTATTAAAGTTTTAGGATAAGCCTCATCTCTTGCATGAGATCATAATAACTTTTGGGAACAGGTTTACTCCTTTTGTGGAGATGACAGTTTATTATTTTTGTATATATGTGATAAACTGCTATGTCAAAAGGGTTCGTTGGTGGTTATAAAATTTTGACTTATATGAACTATAATATTTTTTGTGAATGAAATGGAATAATACTACTGAGGACTTATTAAGAATTTTTTGTGTGTATTGTCTACTTTACTTGTGTTTCCAAATCTCCTTTCTTCCAGTTCCAGTTTGCAAATCATCATACTGTTATGTGTTTTTATTAGTCTCTTAATCTTGTTATGTGTTTTATCATTTTTTGTTAGCCTCACATAGTGATAATTCTTGATAAAATATATATTATAACAGTGGAAGAGAATCACTCATGATAGTTAATCTTCATGATATTTCAGTGAGAATCTTGTCAGACTATAAATAGCTTTCTCTCAATGGAATATTGTCAAACTGCTACTTTTGTGAATTTATACTAAATCAGTAGATTTTTGTTTTACAAACATATTGTTTCTTCTCTCATCTTACAGTTTCCTCTCCTCATAGACTACAAACTTTCACCTTGCTACCACATCAAGTTACAATACACTCATTAGTAGAACTTTGGATTTGACTGAAATCTCTTTTAAGTGAAGCAAAGTTTGTACCACCTACGAATCTCACAAAACAAATCATTAAATTTCTTTATAGTTTAAGATGTGTCTGGTCAGGTGCTTGTTTTAGTCCAAGTGTTGATTCCAGTGTCAACAATACTATTACCTCTCTCTTAGAGGCTCACTTTTCGCCCCTCTTAGCAGACACTCACCAGGAAAACCTTATTTATTTTCAAAGGCACCATTGCATCCCTCTCTCTTGTTGATAGTTAGAGCCAAGGAAAATATTTATGAACTTGGACACTGGTAATTTATTCCAGATGGGACTCCTACACCAAAGGGTGTGAGATCTAATTAGGACTTCATATCGGGGAGATCCCCTGAATGTTGGTGGGTCTATCACTATCAACATTTCTACTGCTAGAAGGAGGGTGTGTGACTAGAGTTTTATGGATGATAACCTCACCAACCCAAATTATACCTTATCTGGTCAAGGCAATAATATTCCCAACACTTATCTTGTGCACACTCCTGAATCTAGTGGTCCCTCTGAGCTAAGGACTGCACAGCCTTACGAACTCACAAAATGAATAGATCCGGGCACTCCGCCCCATCACTCACAAGTTTGTGAAAGCTATTAGACTGATACTCACAGTACACACTCTTCTGTATTTTATGAGGAAGAACCCAACTACGCCTACCGGCGTAGTAGTTTTGACAATTGAAGATATTTCTATCGCCACACTTGAAGAGTTACCAGACCCTAAGGAAGATGAAGAAAATCTGAAACAACCTCCAACTTTGAACGATGGTGATGGTGATAATTTGGTACACTCAAACGATACTTTATGTCGATTAGGTGTCGAAGAGGAGGAAGAAGATCCATTAGATTCTGAGAAAGAGGAAGAAGATGGTGATGAAGACATGGCATACTATGATCTGGATCACATGAATCAAGGCCCACTTGCACTACCGAGTTTTTTACACAAGATGCCAAGTCATCCAAAAAAGCTTCTAATGAAGTATGACCCTAACAAAATAGTGAAGGAGAAGGACCACTTGGACAAATTATACCTACATCTAAAAAAAATTGAGGTACGTTATGATTGTGTTGCATGTATAATTTTTCTGTGTACCTGTAATATTCCAAATTTTCCATCATCTAATTGGAATATTAGAGTTCTTACTTTTCTTATTTAGTTAAGTAAATAAAAGGGTGTAGGGACCCATAAACCCAGTAGATGAATAAAATCCACTTCTATAGTGTGAATGTGGGTTAGTTGAGTAGTGGAGTAGCATTATGGAGTAGTGGAGCAGCATAATAATGAAAAAAGAGTGGAGGTCATGGAGAAATAATGAGGAATATGATGGAGATAATGGAAAAATAATGATGAAGTGATGGAGGAAGTGGTGCATTAAATGCACACATGATGGAGGGAGTGGAGAGTAATTGCAGAGATGATGGAGATCATGGAGGACAATGCAGTCTTTATACAGGCTAGTGGCCACATGTGCAGTGCAGTTATGAGGTGGGTCAAAGCTAGGGAAGGCTCACAACCATAAAAGGAATATGAGGGCAGTAAAGGAAGGGTTGTCTGGATTTTTATTGTTGAGTGTCGTAAGACATTTCTTTGCACGCTTAAGCTATTTAGATAAGTATGTTATGTTGTTTAGCACTGGGTGTCTTTGAGTGGAGATCCCACCCTTACCCATGGGGGACTTCAAGTGCTTACTCTAGGAAGGTTTCCTTGGGAAAAATTCATCATCCGGTAATCGATGACACTTTCAGCCACTCTCATTTGCACTTCCAGCTACAGGAATTATGCATTCCTACACCAGGGTTTTAGAGGTGGAAGGTAGTTCTCAGTATTTCAGTTGAGAAACCTATGGAGGGATTAGACCTTCACACTGTGGATCCATTGTAGTCTTCCAGTAGTTTCGTTGACATATCCGGAATCAGGCCATCCATCTATTCTCCTTTGCGGCAACATTTCTTGCAGGAATTGCGTAATTCTACAGTGAGAGTTTGAGGAGAAGAGGAAGTTCCAAGAAACTCGGCTTGGAATCCTATGAGGGATTAATCCTTCACTCCAAGTATCACTGCAGCAGCCTGTGATCAACATTGTATTATATAGCAATAGGCTACATCATCATCCCTCCTACACAGTGCAGTATTTCCCAGCAGTTGTGCATGCAGCAGTTGCATATTCAGTGGAGGAGCTAGATCTTAAGTTTCTCAGCTTGGGATCGGGAGAAGGGACCAGCCCTTTAGTTATTGAGATGGGTTCATGATATTGCAACAGATATATCATTATTTTAGCCCCATATCATCATTTGTATCTAGTTAGTGCATAACTCAGCCAGCAGGGGTGCAGTGTGCAACCCAAAAAGGGACGAAATTCCAAACTCAAAATTTGGCCAAACCATTTCTGGGTTTTTCTGAGTTTTTTGAGTAGAGTCCGTGGTTAAAATCCAAGATATTTCTGAGCACTCATGAAACCTCTTGCACATATATCTTCTTCCCAGTAGCAGTAGCAGCAGTCTTTACTCTCCAGTGCTAGTTTTCAGTAGATTTGTTTCAACCATATTTAGATGGCTTGACTGCATCCCTTTTTAGAGCACTGTGTATATTCATTTTTTGTTGATACATAATGATATGGCTCAGCTATTTCTGCTCATATGTATGATGTTTTGATGTATTTCGACATTTTTCCATTTTTATATGTTTAATTCTTATTTGGAATTGTGCATATGTTCTATATTCTTCTCTTTCCAATTTTGGGATATTAAAGTGGTAGCAGAGCATGATATTTGGCTCAAATTTTGGGAATTTCATGACATCAGAGGAATGAGAAGAAGAAGCAGAAAAAGAAGAAGTCTTCAATGGCAGAAGGATTGAGTTTTTCCACAATTCTCTTTATATCTATGTAGGATCTCACAATGGAGATCAAAGAAATGAGAAGGGAAAGGCAAAAGGAAACCTCAAGAGGGTTTCAAAATGGAGAAGGTCAAAGAACTTCCTATCAACAGTATAAGCAACAGACGGTGCAGAAAGTTCCACAACGCCCTACTATGCCCACTTTCATTGCAGAATGAAATGAATGGCATGGGGATGGAGGATATATGGAGCATTAGACCCTGAGTAATTATCTTGCAGAGTACATAACTCAATCTATAGCATTCAAAGATAATTTGAATTTCCAACAGTTTTTTCAGGTTAAAGAGAACCGAAGACCTCGCAGCAACAATATAAGAAGAAGGCATGTGCAAAATAGATTTTTTCTGCCTACATTCTATGGGTCATACAAAAGCATGAAAAAGGCTTGGATGGATAATTTAGATTATTTCTTCCATCTACACCCAATAGCGGAATCATAGGCTATTCAGATTGCAGCGCTACACCTTGAGGTTGAAGAAAATGACTAGTGGTCCGGCAGATTGAAACATGAAGAGTGACTACATATGCAGAGTTCACTCAAATATTGGTAAAGAGGTTTGACAGAAGAAAACCGAAGGCACTTTCCATTGATACATTTTCTAACTTTGATGAGGAAGTATATGAGGAGAAAAAGGAAGATGTCAGCACTACTACTCCGGGAGAAGAGAAACTACCACCACCACCAGCTACAATAGAGTTACTTGCATCAGTGGGAGGATCACTTGCATATTTGCAAGATGGTCCTAAGAATTCGACATTTAGAGTCCCAAGCATGATTCAGGATTTGCGTGAGGAAGAGGAAGAAAATACCAGCGCCGGTGCAGCAGTAGAAGAGCAACAATCACCATCACCAATAGTTGGAGAATAAATTGCACCAGTTGGAGGAACTCTTGTAGCTTTGCAAGATGTTCCCAAGCATCAGCTGACCCAAGGTATGCAAACATTTCTACCCCATATTATTTCATCACATCAGATTGATATTTGTGGGGTCATTCCATCAGGGAAATTACATGACCAAGGGTTAGAGCACGTTGCTGATTTGGAGCAGCAGACTATCACTACGCAAAGGACCCTTGACTAGTTCAAGGAGAAGATGTATAGTTATCCCAGTTTGACATTGTTGACCTGCACACAACACTTTGTGTTGGAGTGTCGAGTTTCTGAGGATGGGATTAGCATAGTCCTAATGCAGGGAAGCTATACAATAGCTTTCGAGAAACGGAATTTACTGTCACATGAGCTATCATATTCTACTTACGATAAAGAGATATTTCCCATTAAGCATGTTTTAGTCAAATTCTGACAGTTTTTTATTAGCAGTAGATTTCAGATGAAGACCAACCACCATAGTCTCCGACATCTTTTTGAGGAGGAGCAGCAGCTATAGAAGAGGCAACAACGTTGGATCAGTATAATGCAGGACTATGAGTTCAACATTGTGTATGGAGAGGGCCATGAGACAACAAATGCACTATCATGGAGATCAACAGCGCTGTCACTGAGGAACAGTGATTATTTGAGGGCCCAGTTATTATTTGAGAATTCCGATGACCACTTCACTTATGAAGCATCAGGTGGGAAGATGGTAGATGGTAGACATAATGTAATGGATAACATATTCCATTATCAGGACAAAGCCTTATTGATGAGCACCTCACAGCTCAAAGAGAAGTTTCTGCATGTAGCATATTCAAAACCTCATGGGTTCTAGCTAGCCATCGGAGAGAGGTTCTCTTGGAGAGACCTCGAGGAGGATGCACTTCGACATATCATGGAGTGCAAATATTGTCATCAAATTGTGGAGAATGGTATTGTCGACAATGATCCGCTGTCGAGGTATGTAAATTGCTTCGACATTTTTACATAGTACATCTCTTCACCCATGAACATATTATCTTTCTGGGATGTCTTCATGCTTCATGGTCTTCCCAAGGCCATAGATAGTGATGGGGAAATTATTGTATGAGTATTTTTTTGCGGGAGCTTCTTCATTGGGTGGATACCGAGCTGGTGCATGATATGAGTCATCACCCACAGTTGGATGGATGGATGCAGATGATTAGAAAGTGGTTGAAAGCTACTTGTGGATCTATGACACAGGGCAGCAGAAAGCATGTTGCGTTGGCTATTCTTGGATGAGTATGGTTACCACCCGACATTTCAAATTGGTATGTTCCATGCCTTGCACTGTACTGAGGTGATGTAGCAATAGGATGCATGGCTACATTTGCTACTCTTGGGATATTATGGCCAAGACATAGCATTTTATATGTCCATTGGTATATCATTGTTTCCTACCTTGCACTGATGAGTTGCAACAGTATGAGGCATAGTTGCGCTAGTTACTTTTGAGAGATTTTGGCCATCACATGACATATCACATGTAAATAGGTATGTTATTGTTTGGTACTTTGCATGATACTCATATGATGTGGAAACAAGTGTCATTGTTGCACTGGTTACTCTTAGGAGAATATGGATTGACATTCTCCCATACCTTGCATAATGATGATGTGGTATGGAAACAAGAAGCCTTGCTGCGTTAGCTTCTGTTATGAGAGTATGGCCATCATACTTGGTATGATGATGAGGTGGTGTGGCAGCAGGAGGCATTTTTGTGGTGGTAGCTATTGGGAGAGTATGGTTCGAAATTTCACATGTCAATCCATATGAATATATTTCCTACTTTGCACAGTGTTGATATGATGCTTAGAGTAGGTAAGGCCACCAGGGCCAAGGATTGGAGCATGGAGAGACACACCTAATCCATGTAGCATGGGTTGGAGAGATATTTTATGAGTTGGGACATTCCACTTGGGGAAAGAACCACTACACTTCACATATCTCATGTAGAGAAGAGGCTCTTAGACAGTAGATGGCTGCCACTTGGGGACTCATTGATGAGGAGAGGCATCTAGCTACATAGCTGGAGGCCATTCTAGACATTCTAGAGAGGCAAATATGGAGCTAGGAATTCATAACACATTGGAGCAGATGGGGAAACCTTCCATATGAGGATGCCACTTGGGAGGGAGATGGATTTCTGCAACATCCACTTTTGCAGTTGCTTGAGGACAAACAACATTTTGGCAGGGAGGACTGTAATATTCCAAATTTTCCATCAACAAATTGGAATACTAGAGTTCTTTCTTTTCTTATTTAGTTAAGTAAATAAAAGGGTGGAGGGACCAATAAACCCAGTAGATGAATAAAATCCACTTATATAGTGTGAATCTGGGTTATTTGAGTGGTGGAGTAGCATTATGGAGTAGTGGAGCAGCATAATAATGAAGAAAGAGTGGAATTCATGGAGAAATAATGAGGAAGATGATGGATATAATGGACAAATAATGATGAAGTGATGGAGGAAGTCATGCATTAAATGCACACATGATGGAGGGAGGGAGAGTAATTGCAGAGATCATGGAGATCATGGAGGACAACACGGTATTTATGGAGGCTAGTGGCCACATGTGCAGCGCAGTTATGAGGTGGGCCAAGGCTAGGGAAGGCTCACAACCATAAAAGGAAGATGAGGGCAGCAAATTAAGGGGTGTCTGAATTTTTATTGTTGAGTGTCGTAAGACATTTCTTGGCACGCTTAAGTTGTTTAGCTAAGTCTGTTGTGATGTTTAGCACCAGGTGTCTCTGAGGGGACTTCGAGTGCCTACTCTAGGAATTTTTCTTGGGCAACATTCATCATCCGGAAATCAGTTCCACTTTTAGCCACTCTCATCTATACTTCCAGCTATAGGAATTACGCATTCCTTCACTAGGTTTTGAGAGGTGGAAGGTAGTTCTCAGTATTTCAGATGAGAAACGTGTGAAGGGATCAACCCTTCACACTGTGGATCCATTGCAATATTCTGGGAGTTTCATTGACATATCCAGCCTCAGGCCATCCATATATTCTCCTTTGCAGCAACATTTCTTACGGTAATTGCGTAACTCTATAGTGAGGGTTTGAGGAGAAGAGGAAGTTCCAAGAAACTCAGCTTGGAATCATGTGAGGGATTAATCCTTCACTCCGAGGATCACTTTAGCAGCCTTGGATCAATGTTGTATTATCTATCAACAGGCTACATCATCAGCCCTCCTAAACAGCGTTGTATTTCCTAGCAGTTGTGCATGCAGCAGCTGCATATTTAGTGGAGGATCTAAATCTTAAGTTTCTCAGCTTGGGATCGGGAGAAGGGACCAACCCTTTAGTTATTGAGTTGAGTGGGTGCTATTGCAGTAGATAGATCATTCTTTCAGCCCTATATCAGTATTTTTCTCCGAGTGCGTAACTCAGCCAGCAAGGGTGTAGTGTGCAACCCTAAAAGGGCCGAAATTCCAAACTCAAAATCTGGCCAAACCATTTCTGGGTTTCTCTGGGTTTTTTGAGTAGAGTCTATGGTTAAAATTCAGGATCTTTCTGAGCACTCCAAAAGCCTCTCACACATAGAAATTCTTCCCAGTAGCAGTAGTTTCCAACAACAACGGCAATCTTTACTTTCAAGTGGCTAGTTTTCAGAAGAGTTGTTTCAACCATATTTGGATGGCTTGAGTGCATCCCTTTTTGGAGCACTGTGTATATTCATTTTCTGTTGATACATAATGATATGGCTCAGTTGTTTCTAGTCATATGTATGATGTTTTGATGTATTCTGGAATTTTTCAGTTTTATATGTTTAATTCTTATTTGGAATTGTGCATATGTTCTATATTCCTATCTTTTCCATTTTGGGATATTACAGTACCTTAGATGGTAGAGCAGTTGTATGGTATCACATTCTTCCTCTGACATCCATCCAAAATTGGAGGAGGTGTTATAGGCCATTTTTCCACATCTGGTCATTTGGCCTACAAGCTAGATCAATCAAGATCTTTTGACCCCTTGACATCATCATAGCACAAATCCCTATGCATGATACTATAATATCCCAAAGTTTCTACCTGAAAACACCTTGTTTTAGTCATTTTAAGGAAAAACGCTCCATGGCCTCCTATTGGAAATCATTCACCTATAGGTTGCTCCATTATGACCTGCGTTGATCACCTACATGTTGCTCCATTGTGGCGTGCGTTGATCACCTACAAGTTTCTCTCTTTGGCACCTGTGTTGGTTCTCAAAAATTAGGAAAAAGAGAGAAAATTTGGAAGCCTCATTTTTTAGAAGCTTCCATAATTTTTTACAACCATTTACCTCATATGAAACATTTAGATCCTATCCTATCCTTCCTTGGAGTTTCCATCCTTTATCCTTTGATCCCATCCTCCCATCAAGAGTGGATCTAAAACCTTAGATTGGTAATTTGACAAGAACTCCCAACTTACTCCCCTCACATATATATTTGTGGCCATCCACAAGCTAGGGGTTTTATTTTGGAGATAGAATTATACCCTTATGTTGTTGTTGTAGAGAGGTAAATTTCCATGCATTAGGGTGATTATAGGTGCACTTTATGATAAAGAAGGAACAAGTCAACTTGGAGGAGCTCTTCTACAATATCAACATATATTTATGGTTGTAACTCCTTCCATTTGTATTAAGGCAAAGAGTTATTTGTTTCCCTATATGTGATGTTATGATTTCATGTACTTTAATTCCATGTTGATCAATCGAATGAAGTATTTAGATGATGTTACTTATATTTCGTAGATCATTGGCTTGTTTTGTCTGATTGTGCAGGTTCTAATTTGGGTGAAGGGAGCTACAATTGGATCATTCAAGCCAAGAGAGGAGAAAAACATATGATGGATTATAGGTAGGCTTCGACCCATAATCCATTTACTTTAAAAAAAATAAAAGCTACTTTTTCCTTCTATTATGTAATATTCCAAAATTAGCATGCAGCTAATTGGAATATTGATTTTTGCTGATTTCACTTAGGAGATGAATAAATGGGTAAGGAGGCCCATACATTTCAGAAATATGAATAAAATCCATCATAGTGTGGAAAGGGATCATCACAAGAGCTATATTTCACACCCTCATGTGTGAAAGAGGACATTTGCATGTGGACAAGGTCAAGTTTGACCAAGTCAACAGTGTTGGGATACGAGGTGGAGATCATCTTGGGAGACATCGCAGAGATAGTGGGAGGAATATTCCTTGGTGGAGGAAACCATAATGAGTGGGACCCAAGGGGAGAGGGCTTCCATTTGTATAAAAGGATGGCAAGGCAGCCATATGAACTCATGTTATTTATTATTGATTTTATGGTCTATAAGACTATTTTGCATTCTCTTGTTCTTTAGCAGAGTTGTTGTGCTGCTTAGCACAAGGCATTCTTGTTTATGAATTCCTTCTCCTTTCAAGAGAGGCCTATTGAAGGATCTTGAACTGCATTTCTCCACATCCAGGCTTGAGGCCAAGCATCCTCCTTCAGCTACAACGTTATTTCTGCAGCAGTATAACGTTGTGTTGCAGGGTGTTGGAGTGGAGGTTTCCCAACACCACTTCCTAAGCTTATTTTTCAGAGGAGGAAGATTCCTTCCTTTGGTAGATCAGTTAGGAAGCCCTTAGAGAATATTTCAGATCTTGGCACTTGGCCAACCTATTTTCTTGCACCTACAGCGCAGTATACCTCAGTGACTGCGTTATTTTCAGTGAGTATTTGCAGTGAGGGTTTGCAGTAATCGTTGGAGGGTGATATCTTCAGTGTTAGGATCGGCCTTTCACTTGGAGGATCCATTGGAGGAGGTTTGTTCAGCTTGTGCATCATCTTCATCCATCTCCATCCAGTTCTTGAGTTGCAGCTGCTACTCAGTACTAGGACTACAACTCCGGCATTTTTTCCATTTTGCATATTTCAGCCAATCCTTTCAGGAATGTCTTGAAATTGTGTTTGGGAGCTTAGATCTTCACTCCTAATGTTGTATGAGCCATCTATATGCAGATTTATGTTATTTCACATTTCCATGTAGAAGTGTAGCATGTATGACTGTGCAATACATGTTCATGAGCATTCTGCAATATAGCAGCATTTCACTTTTGGCATATGTATTCATGGGAGGCTTGTTTGACTTGATTATTTGAGTTGTATTGCACTTATTTGCTGCTGATTTACATAATAAAATGGCTCCATGGTTTCCATCCATTTTGGTATGATATTATTCACTGCTATTTCCAGTTTTGTGTTCATGTATTGCTGCATCTTTATTTTGGTATATTACAGTGGTATCGAAGCATAATCTTGTCTCAACCTGTGGAATCTTAGCCAATATGCTATCAAGAAGACAAGAAGAAAAGAAGATGAACAGAAAAGACAAAAAGAAGACTCCATTCTTTAGAGTAAGGAAGGAAGAGAGGCTCTCAAAGCTTCTTTTTCAATATATACAGAGCATTAAAGGAGATCTCAAGGAAATGAGGAAGGAGATGCGTAGAGAATCTCCAAGAGAGTTTGAATCTGAAGCAAACTCTAGATTTTCATATGAGTGTGAGCATGCAGCCACGCACTATGATTCACAGCGTAGTCCTATGCCCAGATTTGGTATGAGGGGGATAGAAGAAGGATAAATGCCTAAGAGGGAAACTCTTAGTGATTTTATACAAGAATATGGGTCTCAAACTTAGAAGTTTAGAGATCATATTACTTTACTAGAGTTTTGCAAGATCAAGGTGAAGAGAAGAAAGCAACATGATAGGGGTATACTCCTTCTATCTACTTTTGATGGTTCATGTTGGGCCTCAAAATAATCCCTATTCTCACTTCATTATTCACCAATAACTTCACATTACTTCCATATTACCTTCATGTCACCTTCATTCCACCTCCACATAATTACATTTACCTCATCATTGGGTTATAACTATGCTTTTCCAAAGTATATTAATTCTTAACATTTTTAAGTGGATTTGTGGTTAAACTTTAGAAAATAATATGCTTATACTTATACCTAACAATTAGAATGAGTTTTTTGACATGTGTAGGTACAAAAGAAGCTTCCTAGGCACCCTTATGTGGCACTCTATGTTCAAATTCGAATTTGAGGAGATCATGGACCTCATGGAGGAGATCATGGAGGATAGGGTTATGTGTCACCATTGGTTGAGAAATATGTGGGTCAAAGGAGGGAATAGTGGATTTACATTTATGAGTTTGTTATCGTAGCTTTTGTATAAATAGGAGTGTTATCTCCTTCATTTGTAGTCTTAATCTTGATTTGTAATCTTAATCTTCTTCTTCATTTTGTAATCTTAGGTTGGTAGTGAGAAGTTAGATTGGAGAATCAATGTAATGGTTGCAATTGCAATTTGCAATTGATGATAAATAAGATGGAGCTTCTTTGATCCTCTACATTTGACTTTTCTTTTGGTGTGCTTGTGAATCCTTGGAAGGATCCCCATTGCCTAGCAAGTACACTTTTATTTTAGTAGGCTTTTTATTTTATGTTTGTTTGTGAATTTCATTAGATATTAGGTTCATATGTTTGGAATATTAACGAATGACCTTTCGTAAGAAAGTAATAATGTTTCCTTCAATTAATCTGATTTGTTATTTAATGTTTGATTTCATTAGTTTAAGTTTATGATTTATATGCTTGAGATATAAATGAATAGTCTCTTGTAAGAGAGCTTTAACATTTCATGCAATCAATCAGAATTAGTTTTAAGTGCTTTAATTTCATTAGTTTAAATAGTTTTTTGATTAAGATGATTAGAAATATTAATGAACAGTTTCCTGTAAGGGAGCCTTAATATTTCTTACACTTATCACAATGTCTTTAGATTTCATTTTGTTAAATGACTAAATAGGTGTTGGAGATCCAAACGAAAGACCTCCTGTAAGGGAGCTTTGGCATTTCTTCGCCTAGCTTAGTTTAGTTTGTTTCTAAGTCCATATATATTGGATGATCCTCGAAGTTTACTTACCCGGATTGATAGTAAATGAAACTCTAATTTGCATCCGCATTTTAGACCAAAAAATTTGGCGCCATTGCCAGGGAGGATGATTTAGAGATATACTTAGGAAGTCATTTTTATTGCAATTTCTTTTTATGGACTAACTTGTGAAACCTAGTGACAGCAAGATCTTCATAAAGAAGTTCAAGTCGAGCTTTTTTATTTTTCTTTTTATACTTAGTTAGTTTCAAATTCATTTTTTAAACCCCCCATTTCTTACTAATTCATGTACGGATGAGAAATTTGAATATGTTAAACAGGTACTTTTTGGAGAATTTAAAAGAATAATCTTGAAGACTGGTTCCAAAAGAACCTTGTGCAAACTCCAAAAATAAGACAGGTTACTCACATTCTTGAAAATCATAAGGTAAAAATTTTAAATCTTGATGTGAGCATTTTCAAATTCTTAGTCCGTAGGTGGCTTCATTGGAAGCATTATTTTACCTAGGAAATAAAAAAATGTTTCAAGCAAGTTAGATAGAATAAATTAGGAAAATAAAACGAGCTCGTTAGAAGTTTTTAGTCTTATTTTCAAAAATAAAAAATAATAAATCATCATGAATAAATGAATAAATTCAATCGCACAATAAAGAGCTGCTTCATCATCGCATTTCTATATCTTGTTTTTGTATCACAAGTGAGCCAAAAGCTTTATTATCAGAAAGCATTGTCTTCTGAGAGTCTAAACACCCCCGCGACATTGCAGAAAGAGTATAGACAATGCGAGATTTTGTCGCAAATATTGATTGTGTTTATTATCCATCCACGCTAACCTGTAGAAATAAAATTAATTCAAGAAATTAGTATGCTCTCTTCCTGCGCTTCGAGCGATCAGGAAGATCAGAAAATCTATTGAATTATTTAAAAAAATAATAAAATAAAAAATCTCGCTAGAAATTTAATTGCAGATCTGCTTGACGATCATTTGAGTCATAATAAAAAAATCTCCTCTTGTAGAAATTTGTTCTTCGTTCACAGTGGCTGTCATCAAATCTCTCACTGCACTCCAAGAATATTCCTCATCTCTCACCATATTTCAAATACATAAAATTATGATCAAACTCTTTTACTTCCATTGAAAAAAAATTTACTCCTATTGAAAAAATTTCTAACCACACTTGAGGGTAACAAAATCTCGCGCCAATAAATGATCTAAAATTTCATGGCTAGATGTTAATAGAATAGATTGGAAAGCGACATTTTTACAACATTCCAAAATCTGTTTTGAATTCAAGCAAGGGGTATGCTTGAAACAAAACTCATTAGCTCGGAACCTACTAATGATATCCACTATCAAAAAAAAAAAAACCTTCCGAGGCATGCTAGTTTTCATCTGTCCCAAATGGCATAGAGCTTTCTGCGTTCCACTTAATCTAGAACATGACTGTGCAGCCCCCAGAGTTATAGCGAAGTATAAATAGATGGTACACAGGAATTTTAAAATTGCAAGCATGATTAAAAGAAACTGGTGCCTCCTGAACAAAGCAGTCCAACTATCCAATTCATCATGAGGTTGGAATTGTCTTCGCAGTGAAGTAGACAAAGGAGAAACAGGATTTTGCGCCCTCCTATGAGGGGAGGAAATACTTTCATGGCCCATTGTACCCAACTTCACAATAACAGGACCGCAGCACGCTTTAAATGAACAGAATAGATTCCACAAGCAAAACGTCGCCAACGAAAAACTAAATTCGAGCAAAGTTTACAGATCTGAGCGCTGCCAAGTGCCACTTCAAGCCCAAAACCTACTTCAAGTGGAGCAACTGGTCATGGGCAATGGCACCTTCGTCCACCACATCCACTCTTTTTGGGACGGCCATTTTTGGCTGAATGCGAACGTTTGTCATGTTGTTTGCCCGTAGCGCCTACGACATGATTCTTTGCACCTACTGGCCCAGGTTTCACGTGGAGTTCCTGTCCAGACTTTGGAGAGTTGGGGATTTTTTTTAGAATGCACCAAATCCCTGCTCATGGATGCAACTCTCAAAAGCTCTCACTACTCTTTGGTCAGGAACCCATCATTGGAAGCCATAGTAGTGCAAGGCAACAAATCAATAGAATTAAATCTTAAGGAGAACTCTAGATATCTACTTCCTGGCTCTGGTAAGGAATAAGAACTTCCTGAAAATGGTAGGGTTCTAGTTTACAGTTAAGATATTTACAGAAACTGATCTGGAGGCAGATCTTGATCGAGGCTCAGTGAAATTATTTGTATTTTGCTCCAGAATCCAGCTCTGACCAAGCAGTAATTGGGGGATTCGATCTCCTGATCTGTCGACAGCGAGGGTGATGGAGATGGAAAAACAAAAAATATAGTCTCAGAGGAAGCCTTGTTACGCACGCAGGAATGAAACGTGTAGTGCAAGTGCAAAATAATTTCAATGAAGGGATTAGTAGCATCTACACGGATATTCGAAGGAGAGACTGGAGGTAACGAGCCTCCCGATGCGCCCTTACGGCTTCTAGACATTCGACTGGGCAATGTAGATAAGCCACCGCCCTGGTCGCTCTTACGGACTGTCACAGCCTTCACACGGGCTTGACCTTCACGCACACAACGCCCAAATTCGTTCACTCCATATGCCTCAACGAAAAACCCTCCATATGGCTTCAATTCCGCTATTTCACATGTTTTGAGTTTTCTTTTGTGTTTTCTTTTGCATTTGTTTTGCATTTTTAGTTTTAATTTGTTTTGATTTGTATTTATTTTTGTATTTAGTAATATATTTTTAGTTCTAATTTCTTATTATAGTTAATGTTTGTTATGTTGTTATAATTATATTAATATAATTGTAATTTGTTATTATTTGTTATATTTTTAATTGTAATTTGTTGTATATGATTGTTATTTAATGTTTGTTATGATATTTAATTGTTATTTAATGTTTGTTATGTTGTTAGGATATATATTAATATATAATTGTATTAATATCTTAATATATTGTTTTATAATGTTAGGTTATGATTGTTATTGTTATGTTATGATTGTTATCATTTTTTTTTTTAAATATATAATAAAAATATAAAAAATTTGTTATGTGTTTTGTGACAGTTATTGTTTTGAAGGATTTAAAGGGTGAATATTGGCATAATAAATTATGTGAAGGATATTGGCAAGAGTTGGTACAGGTGAAAAATAAAATAAAATAAAAAACACTTTGCACAGAATTCACGTAGCGCAAATGAAATTTATTTAGTTGGATGGTAATTTGCATGGCAACTTCATATTTTTGTATGCTTTATAACATACTAATCTGTAGGACACAACAAATCTATAATGCCGAGCTCTTTGCCATGCACATGTGTTATCTGACACAAACAGGGAGTAAATTTACTTTTCATGGTTATTTCTTTAAGAATTAATTGATACTAATATCATGAATTGAGTTAATTTCAACACTTTGATTGTCCTTAATCTGTTTTATTTGGTACGAAATTTTTTGCGTAAGAATCATGAAGGAAATGGCCATTTCTTCTTGAACACACTTATGTTTTCTTTCTTCCAAGTTTTTTTTCGCAAGTTACAGGATAATCAAGTGATCATTAAGGAGATTACATTGTGAAGAAAATTGGTCTTCCAAAGACAAATTTCATGAGAAAATCGAAAGAACCAGTCCATGATCATAACCAAAATTTCCAGAAAATTACAAGTCCTTGCAACTTCCTGTAATAGCTTAATGGTTTGACATGTTGCATGACAGATTAGCAAAATTCAAAGAGCTGGGGTTTGTTCCTAATGTACAAGGATGGTGAAATACCTATCCACACTTGAATTCGACATCTACAGGTGGCTGGTCAACGCTGGTCAAACTGAGCTATTTTAGCAAGCAGTCCATAATTAAAGAGCATATTTTCTATATTTGAGAAATTGAAGCCATAATTTTTTCTTTTTTTTTTCTTTTCCAACAAGAGTCATTATCCATTTTCCATTACCACATACACTTCATTACATTTTCTTCAATCCTAACCCACCAATAAAACCAACAAAGCTTATCTACAAGCTTTTTGGTCCACTTTACATATTCATTGTCAATTTCCTTTTTCCTCCACTTGCAAATAAAACCTTGCTTCCATACACCATTAAGTCCATAGTCCTTGAGTCTAAATATTTTTCTAAAAACACCTTGAAACTTGCATGCCTTAAGGGCAAGCTATCGTGCCAATAAACAAAGGGAATACATCAATGTCCCTTGTTCATCGGATCATCTGAGTATTCGACAACAAAAAAATCATTCATACTTAGAAAGATGGGTTCGAGGCATCTTGACTCTCATCCACATTAAAAATGGGAGCTCTCGTGTTAACTAGTGCCATCCATCAATGGCCACTAAGTTAAAAATTTCTTGTTATGTTCAACACCGAAACATTTATTCACATGACAAGAATTGTGCCAATGAGCGTTGAAGACTTGAAGACCAATCATTTTGTAGCAGAGGACGCAGAATTACTTTCATTACTTTCCAGTTTTTGATGTAAATTACTTGAGGACAAGTCAATAAATAAGGTTGGGGGGGGAGTGTAAATTCTGAATTTTGTATACCTTCCAAGCCTTATACATTTTCAGCCGCATTTAGCAGCAGATTCCGAACATTCAGCAGAAGATCTAGCAGCAGATTTAGCAGCAGATGCAGCAACAATAAAAGATTCACTTTTTCGATTTCATCCACCATTTTCACAACCAAGTAAAGAAGACTATGAAAAGAATTTTGCAGCCACACGTGCACAACTCTCATCCATTTTTGAAAGGGTAAGTTAAGGTATGATATTTTCTAACTTTTAACCATTTAATTCCTTGAAAAGTTACAATGATAATTTTTGGAAAAACTTCACTTCATTTCGTCATTTTGTCAAAATTTCCAAAACCATCAGTTGAGGGGGGAAATACATTCACATTCATATGTTGCCACATAACATTCAAAACATTCATATCACATTCAAAACCCACATACTTTCCAAATATATTTTCTATTACATCAGCATGAGCATATAAATGGCTTTGTAAAAAGTAGTTAAAAGTTAATTGGATGCCAACACAATCATGGTTGTTACACAAGAACCAACCATGATGCATTCCAACAAAAATACTCTGCAATAAAAATCACATTATCAATATGCAAAGATCATACATTAAAATTGAATGCAACAAAAAAAATATGGTTGAAACACAAGAACCAACCAAGTTGCAGTTCATCAAAAACACTTTGCAAAAGTTAAGTAAATGATATCATGCAGAGTTTAAGCCAAAGCTCAAGTATCAAAAAGTAATGTAATAGATTGCATGAGGACATGCAATACCTTCAATTTGGGGGTATGTTGGGCCTCAAAATAGTCCCTATTCTCACTCCATTATTCACCAATACCTTCACATTACTTCCATATTACCTTCATGTCACCTTCATTCCACCTCCACATCATTACATTTACCTCATCATTGGGTTATAACTATTATTTTCCAAAGTTTATTAATTGTTAACATTTTTAAGTGGATTTGTGGTTAAACTTTAGAAAATAATATGTTTATACTTATATCTAACAATTAGAATGAGTTTGTTGACATGTGTAGGTACAAAAGAAGCTTCCTAGGCACCATTATGTGGCACTCTATGTTCAAATTCGAATTTGAGGAGATCATGGACCTCATGGAGGAGATCATGGACCTCATGGAGAAGATCATGGAGGATAGGGTTATGTGTCACCATTGGTTGAGAAATATGTGGGTCAAAGGAGGGAATAGTGGATTTACATTTATGAGTTTGTTATCATAGCTTTTGTATAAATAGGAGTGTTATCTCCTTCATTTGTAGTCTTAATCTTGATTTGTAATCTTAGTATCTTATAGGTTGGTAGTGAGAAGTTAGATTGGAGAATCAATGTAATGGTTGCAATTGCAATTTGCAATTGATGATAAATAAGACGGAGCTTATTTGATCCTCTACATTTGAATTTTCTTTTTGTGTGCTTGTGAATCCTTGGAAGGATCCCCATTGCCTAGCAAGTACACTTTTATTTTAGTAAGCTTTTATTTTATGTTGTTTGTGAATTTCATTAGATTAAATTATTAGGTTCATATGTTTGTAATATTAATGAATGACCTTTCGTAAGAAAGTAATAATGTTTCCTTCAATGAATCTGATTTGTTATTTAATGTTTGATTTCATTAGTTTAAGTTTCTGATTTATATGCTTGTGATATAAATGAATAGTCTCTTGTAAGAGAGCTTTAACATTTCATGCAATCAATCAGAATTAGGTTTAAGTGCTTTAATTTCATTAGTTTAAATAGTTTGTTGATTAAGATGATTAGAAATATTAATGAACAGTCTCCTGTAAGGGAGCCTTAATATTTCTTACACTTATCACAATGTCTTTAGATTTCATTTTGTTAAATGACTAAATAGGTGTTGGAGATCCTAACGAAAGACCTCCTGTAAGGGAACTTTGGCATTTCTTCACCTAGATTAGTTTAGTTTGTCTCTAAGTCCATATATATTGGATGATCCTCGAATTTTACTTACCCATATTGATAGTAAATGAAACTCTAATTTGCATCCGCATTTTAGACCAAACAATTCACCTACATGTTCAGCTAGAGCTTGGGTGGAAGAGCTAGACTCCTATTTGCAGCAACATCACATTTCTGAAGATGAGGCCATCAAATTTGTAGCGCTACATTTTGGAGGTAAGGCCTATGCATGGTGGATCTTTGAGTCTTTTTCTTTGAAAAATGCAAATACTTCTTCTTATGCAAGCTTCACTAAGACGTTAGTGGAAATATTTGACAAGAAAATTCTAATACACATATGGTGGAGCTAAACAAACTTAAACAAACAAATACCTTGCATGTGTTGGAGGAACCTATGAACTCAACTCCACTTCATAAAAACATTAAGGAGGCTGATATCTTACATTATACCTTGCTAGAGGCAAGACCTCTATCTTATATTCTTAAGCAAGAGGGTGTGGAGATCCCCTTTTCAAAAGAGGATCCAGTCATTGGGAGGTTTCCCATACATATTGATAAGGATGAGGGCAATAGCATTTTCATGTCTAGAGTTTATCTAGCCCCTCATGTAGAGGAAGGAGGAGATCTTGCTCCAACAAGAGGGATTCTTGTATCATTGCAAGGAAGTCCCCAGGATATCATATGTGGAGATCAAGGCACAACCCATGATTATCATGTGCCATTGTTGGTAGAGTGTGAAACCATGGAGATAAAAGGAGGAGGTAGGGAGGATGACCAAGATCATGTGATGTGGAGCACACACCCCTATCCATTTCAAAGGGTCGATACACAGAAGAGGGAGACTGGATTGCGCATTAAGGGCAGGGACAAGTCTATACATTCATGTATGCAGTCTACTCTTGATGATGATGTCTCATTACATGGAGGCATTTCACCGAGGATACCACTAGATCAGTAGATGATGAGGGATGTTTCACATTTTGAGGCATTACTCATTGATTTTAGAGGAGTGGAGACCTTGGGAGAGCTTGGTACAGCACTGAGAGTCTTGGGTAGACTCAAGGAGAGGAGAGGCATTCTCTCAACATTATCATTACCCACTCTCATTTCATATTTTGCGTTGTGGCAAGAGCAGCAGGAGAAGGATAACAACCTTACAACTTGCATCTTTGGCATGAGAGATGTCAAAGAGGAGGACAACCATATGACAGATGTTCTTCATGATAGTTCATCAGCGCTGTCACTATGGAGGATAGATCCATATTGGAATTCCCAGATATTGGTGGAGTATTCCAAGGATCTTTTTACTTGTATGATATTGGATGACCAGTTGCATGAGGAGGGATATTCAGTCAGAGATGGGGTCATCTACTATCATGGTAGGATCTTCTTATCTAGAGCTTCCAAGCTCAAGGATAAGTTACTACAAGCAGCTCATGAGGATTTACTTTTCAGCCACACTTATTCTATGAGAGCATACCACACCATCATGGAGGGGTATTTTTGGGAAGGCTTTGAGGAGGAGATATATCAGCATATGAGGAGATGCATAGATCATGTGGAGATGGAGGAGACAAATAAATCTTGGGAAGAGTTAATACAGCCACCTCTTTTCTCTTTGAGGATGAGAGGGGATTCATCTATGAGCCACTCCATTTGCATGAGAAAAAAATATGTTAAAATTACTGTTTGGTTGCATAATGATTTGTATAAAGTATATATGCATCCCTTAACCATATATGTGCAGGATATTTCTCCAAGGAGGAGCATTCTTTATTCTAGACCTCATGGTCTACTTGAGGCCATGAGTAGTATTGATGGCCACTCCCTAGGAGGACTTGGGGAGGAGATATTTTATGGAGAACATGCTTACTATGCACCATACATCATACACTTTCTCCAAACATTTGAGGAGATTGGGGCAGCAAGCAAGTGGTTGAGAAGCCACACATTATGTCATTCCCTATTGTAGTTGAGAGTCAAACTGTGTTGGCTGCATTTGAGGGACCATTGTCCTTCTCCCTTGCTACATATGGTAGCAAGTATGTTTCTCATTATGGTTCCTTATGTTGTTGTTGTTCTTATTGTTATTGGGAGTGTGATTGGGGGAGAGACACATTGGATGGATGTGTCCTTTGGGGAAGAGGATTCCCACTCTTTTTTCATTACATGTTCTAATGGGAGTATGATAGGTGATATGGCCACCACATCAACACACTTGTTGCTTTATGAGGTGGGCCATGAGATTGATTGGAGCACTTGGGCCATGACTCTCATAAATCATTGGGAGAAAATTTTCTATGAGTTTCCATGTCATGTTGTGCAACAGCACTTAGGAAAATTGCGCTGTGACCATTTGGGAAATTGTTGGTACCTTTCAGCTCTACATGAAACCTTCAGTATTCCCCTCACTTGGATGCCATATGATGGTGATTTCACAACGTTGGAGGGAAGATCTTTGGAGATCCATTTTTCTTCTTGCCACTTGGAGGCGACACTTTTGCAGCCCAAGAGAAGCAAATACTCTACACTTATCATAAGTGGAGAGGAGGACAACGTGGGGTAGGCTATTTTGTCTACCATGATCAGATTTTCATCCCACCTACATTGCAGAAGCTCAAGGTGGAAGAGGATCTTCAGGAGTTTCCATGTTGGGAGGTAACCCACTTTATATGGATGATTGCTTGGGGATGGAGGACCCACATGGGAATGATGATTCCCAATGCATTTCAGATCCCATGCCTCAAGGGGACCTCTGGACAACACCTTATTGCCTTCTTGAGTACTCTACTTGTTCATGATGATAGCTATTTAGCTAACTTGCATGCTTGGGAGGGGAAATATGGAGATTTATTGATGAGACAGCATCTCATTCTTTGGAGGATCATATCATATGTGGATGCTACAGCAGGAGGAGGGGATACTTCTTAGTTCTATCCTTGCAGTTTCTTGAGGACAAGCAACATTTGGGAGGGGAGGACTGTAATATTCCAAAATTAGCATGCAGCTAATTGGAATATTGATTTTTGTTGATTTCACTTAGAGATGAATAAATGGGTAAGGAGGCCCATACATTTCAGAAATATGAATAAATCCCTCATAGTGTGAAAATGAATCATCATAAGAGATAGATTTCACACCCTCATGTGTGAAAGAGGACATTTTCATGTGGACAAGGTCAAGTTTGACCAAGTTGACAGCGCTAGGATAGGAGGTGGATATCATCTTAAGAGACAGCGCAGAGATAGTGGGAGGAAGATTCCTTGGTGGAGGAAACCCTAATGAGTGGGACCCAAGGAGAGAGGGCTTCCATTTGTATAAAATGAGGGTAAGGCATCCATATGAACTCATGTTATTGATTATTGATTTTATGGTCTGTAAGACTATTTTGCATTCTCTTACTGTTTAGCAGAGTTGTTGTGCTTCTTAGCACAAGGCATTCATGTTTAGGAATTCCTTCTCCTTTCAAGAGAGGCCTCTTGAAGGATCTTGTACTTCATTTCTCCACATCCAAGCTTGAGTCCAAGCATCCTCCTTCAGCTACATCGTTATTTCTGCAGTAGTATAATGTTGTGTTGCAGGGTGTTGCAGTGGAGGTTTCTCAACACCACTTCCTAAGCTTATTTTCAGAGGAGGAATCTTCCTTCCTTTGGGAGATCAGTTAGGAAGCCCTTGGAGCATATTTAAGATCTTGGCACTTGTCCAACCTATTTTCTTTCACCTAGAGCGCAGTATCCCTCAATGACTGCGTTATTTTCAGTGAGTATTTGCTGTTAGGGTTTGTAGTAATCGTTGGAGGGTGAGATCTTCAGTGTTAGGATCAGCCTTTCACTTGGAAGATCCATTGGAGGAGGTTTGTTCAACTTGTGCATCATCTTCAGCCATATCCATCCAATTCTTGAGTTGCAGCTTCTACTCAGTCCGAGGACTGCAACTCCGGCATTTTTTCCATTGATCCTGAAAAAATACAGGCAATTGTTGAATTTCCTGCAACTTCTTCACTAGTTCAACTTCAAAGACTTCAAGGGAAGATAACTTCCTGCGACGGTTCGTTCCTAATTATTCTTATTTGACTAAAGGATTCGCTCGCCTGGTTAAGAAAGGGGTCCCTTCCATTGGGAAAACGCAGCTGAGAAAGCGTTTGATGCCCTGAAATATGTACTAGTTGGAGCATCTCTATTGTACCCCCCAGATTACCAGCATGACTATTTCCATTACCTCGCTACTTCCATTTCTACTACAACAATGGTATTGGTCCAAGAAAACCATATTGGGACATAGCACCCCATATTTTACTTAAGTCATAATCTTAATGATACCAATATCAAGTATACGCATGTGGATAAGTTGGCTTTGGTAATCATTCAAGCCGTCCAAAGGTTTCACCATTACATCATGCTCCGAAAAACTACGATTGTTTTAGATTGCAACCCTATGACATACATTTTTTCACGTCAATTTCTTGTAGGAAAATACTCTAAATGGATCGTTATCCTGCAAGAGTTTGACCTGGAATTCATCAAATCCAAGTCAAATAAATCCTTGGCTTTCATTGATATTATGTGTGACCGTCCTTCCCCTAACTAAAAATGGACATATGAGGATTCTATCCCTGATGAGTCATTGTTTCTGATTTCTCCATCTCACACGTGGTATGTAGACATTCTGATTTATCTCCAAACCCAAACATTCCAGTCTAATACCTCTCGCTCCGAGAAGTGACGTATTTGATACCAAGCCAAATATTACGTTATCATTGATGACACTCTTATCGACGTGATATTGATAATATTTTACGTAGGTGCCTCACACATGAGGATTTTGGTAAAGTACTTAATGAATGTCATTCAAGAGTGTGTGGCGGTCATTTATCTAGCTACACTACCGCACAAATGATATTACGTGCTAGTTACTTCAGGCCTACTATCTTTCAATATTGTATTATCGTCATCCAGAAGTGTCATGCATGATAAATTTATGATCGTAAGACCCGTTCTCCTCCTGCTCCATTGCATCCCGTTTTCATTGTTGGACCATTTGCGAAAAGGGTTATCAACTTTATGACATGTAACCCTCACTCGACCGGGGGGCATGGTTATATCATTTTCACAGTAGATTATTTTACCAAATGGGTCGATGTGATGCCCACATATAACAAAATGGAAAAACAACTGCATATTTCTTTTTAAATCATGTCATCGCACGGTTTGGTGTTCCACAACCCATAGTTACAAATCATGGAAATAATTTTCAGAATCATATGATGACCGAGCCGAACGCCAAGTTGGGAATTTCCTAAGAAATTTCCACTCCTTACTATCCTCAGGCTAATTATGGACAGGTTGAAGCTATCAATAAATTTCTTAAAACTATGCTTCAACGTATGATAGGGTTCCACCAATCGGACTGGCATTTGCTTATCTACGTTGCCTTGTGGGCATACTGAACCTCAGTGAGGACTGCTACCAGATTCACACCCTTTCAATTGACACAGCATGATTCCGCTATAGCTAATGAAACTCGTAAAATATGTGTCAAGGTGAAATTCAAAAAAAGTGTCAAGTCTCATATCTTCTCATAAGGAGACCTTATTATTTTGTATGACCAATAGGCTGACAAGTTAGTTTCAGAAAAGTTCCAACCAATGTTTTTAGGCTTGTATATTTTCAAATGTGTCCTTGAAAAAGGAGCCTATGAGTTAGTTGACTTCGATGAAGTCCCTTTGACACAGACTAGGAATGAGATGTACCTCAAAAAATATCATGCTTGATCTCATGCGTAGTTCACTGTGTACATACTATTTATAGGTGTGTTGAGTGTGTTTGCAGTGTGTCTCCTTAGACTTTCCTACGGTTTCTATTGATCCTTTTACATTTGGTTTGCAGATATCGACATTCCTTGAACCATACATCAGTTATGACAATGGTTCTAGTTGTAGTACACATAATATATCCTCTGCAGCATGGGATATGTTTAATCCAAATGGAAAGTTAGCGAGTCTGCAAGGGATTTGCATTGGTCTCTCTACCAACAACATCATTGAGTATATCGCAGTGGTTGAGCTATTTTTTGATGCTATCACACATGGTATCCTCCATTTAGTCATCAGACTTGACTCACAACTTGTGGTACTACAATTATCCAATTTCTATTTATTCAAAAGTCCCACCATCTTTCACATGTTTCTAAGGGCTATACTTCTAGAAATACATTTCAATATCATATGATACAAACATATTTCTAAAAATATAAATACACTAGCGGATGCGCTAGCTAATCATGTTTTAGATAGACATTTGCAATGAATGTAAATAATTTTCAATACACATCACATCAATTGAAAAAAACAATAGAAACATGGAAACACTAAAGGTAGATAAATATATATATAAAGTTTTGGTTTTACAAAATTTGTGTCAGATACACAGTTTTCCACATTGCCTACATAAAAAATTATATACAAATAGAATATGAACCTCAACAAGCTAATAGTTCTCATGATAATGTGTTATTACATGAGCCATCTTGCACAGTAGCCAAAAAATACAACTAGGCACTCCGATAGTATATCACTGAAGTCGCATAGGGATTTTACCAACCATGGTCTCATCAATCCCGTGGGTTTGCCCCTCCAAGTGGCATTCCACCTCTGCAAGGGTCTCTGATACCTCAAGATCCTGCAGTGCATCCCGTCGTACTGTGACTGCCTGTGCTGGTACTGCAACATCATGTGGCTCTCCTACACGACAGAGATATGAAGGTCCTATAGGTAGAATAGGTCCAACATTTTCATGAAACAAATCCATAGTTTATTCTCGGAAACTTTAAAAAAAATAAAAAAAAAAATTGTAAAAATTCTTTTAAAAATTTTAAAAATGGTTAAAATGTCTTACCCATAGCACCCCATTTCTCTCCCTCGAGAATTACAAGCTCAGGGTCATCATGGAAATCTTCTTCTACATATGTATAATCCTCAATCATGATCAACTATCTACGCAATCATCTAAATAAGGCTAGTGTGAAACTAACCGTCGATGGACTAACATGTCGTGCCATAAGGTCTATCCACCTCCTCATCTATGGAACCCACATATCAATAGGCTTGAGTGTGATCTACTGAGGTTATAACAATGGAATCTTCTCAAGGGAAAAATAAATAAAAATTGAACCATATCCAAATTTTTTCATTTTTCCTTCCTTTGCTTTGGTCAATTGTTCCTTCATGTTAGCCAATACCCCCTCGCTTGAGTTGAAGAATGTTGGCTCAAGAAACTCTATTCCATACTGCATGTATGATCTCTCGAGTTACCGACCAATCAGATGGGTCACATATCTGATGTTGATCTTCCCATCCCTGTTCGGTTGTGCTCAAGGTCTAAAATGAGTGAAAATGTAATCCTTTACTGACTCTCCTTCACTTCTCCCTCCCAGGAGAGAGATGGGAGAACCCCTCATAGAAAAACTTGTCAGAAACTATATGTCCTCCATTTGGTCTCAAGCAGATGTTCCCCTAACCTGAATGAATGCACCTATACATCCCATGAATGAACTAGGAACTTGAGTAATTCCATGTGTTGCCTCCTTCTAGGTAACTAGAAAAATTTTAGTAAACCACGGGTCATAAGTGCCTCAATGGTAGCAGGATTTTTTGCTGCATTCAATTCATGCTCTTCATGTTCTCTTTCTCTCCAAAAAAAGGCTATTTTGTGCTAATGAGTACCTGAAACATCAATAAGACACTCATTAGGATCCTTTTTCATGCAAAAAAATAGACAAATTTTGAGAAAAAATGGCAATTTTAGCTGCAGAATTGGACCCAATGTTGCCCCAGAAGGGATGATAGATCTTTGCACCCTTGTCTGCAGTGAATTTCTTCCTAGGTGCAACACACTTTTTGACAAACTGGGCATGTGTTGGTCCTAGGGAGAGTTTTTGGAAACCCAGGGCTCTCAAAAATCCATAAAACTTGCATGAAATCATGAAAAGGAAACAAATATTGAAAGAGAAGGGTCTTAGCTCCTACCGGGAACTGACAAAACAGAACATGATCCACTGGATTGACCGCAATCAATTACAGAATACTGAGGTTAAAAATGGCTCATGACTCTCGTTGTTGAAGGTAAATGTAAAATGGTAAAAATGAATAGTCATTTTCGTTATTTACAATTGTTCTTCCATTATTTTATAATATTTAATGCTTTGACCTAGTAATTGTTCGTTTTTACCATGAAACAAGTATGTTTAATCCTTCTTGTGATGTTTTGAGAAAGTTAACAGTTTTTTTAAAGGATGTTGTCGTGTTTTCACAGATAATTTTGACCAAGGAGGACACTTTTATCACTTTTTAGAACTGCATAAACACATGTAAATCGGAACCCCCTAGAGTCCTCTTTCAGGTCTTTTCAGACTCTCAAAACATGAAAAGATTGCCGAGCACTTGTATTTTCAAACTCGTAAAAGTAAATTAAAAGGCGTATACTCAGTATAATTTTGACCCTCTTCTGGACTGAGATAAACTATTTACGAAAAAGGAATACCTTAGTCTAAAATGGCTCTTAGGTTCTCTTGAGTATTTTTTTTTTGTCTTTTCGGACTCGAGGGACTCTTTACGAAAATGAACATGTGGAGTTTTTTTTTTGCCTCTTTTTCAAACTCTCTAAACATGAAAAATATGTTGAGTTTTACCTTCACTAGACTTATTAAAACATCAAACAATGACGAACTTGTCGAACATGACAAGGCCAAACCATGCCTCAGGATTTGTTAAACACAATCATAGGAATTCATCTGAACGATGAACTTACAGATCAAGCATGTGTTGTCCTCCTCAATCTTGTTAAAAAATAAAGAGGTACTGACCAATATGGTTGGGAGAATTGGGAAAACATGGAAAAAAAAATCACAATGTATGATGGCTATGGTCATACATACAGTCATCCAGTCATGGGTCCACCATTTTTCATCATTCGACGTGTATTTTGATTATTGTACATGTAATTTTAGCGTATGTGCTAAGTATGGGTATGCCTCCCTCAAAAAATATATCATGAAGTAAGTGTATTGTAATAGAAGATGATCTCACTGGTTGTTCTTGTTCCTGACTTATCACGAGGTAAATCACTTCAGTCATTAGTCATCTTTCCTAACTTTGTGCTTGAGGGGGGCATTTTTTATAGGCCATTTTGTCACATCTCGTTAGTCGACCAACAAACTATATCAATAAATATACTTTGAACCCTTGACATCATCATAGCACAAAGCCCTATGCATGACACTCCAATATCCCTGATTTTATGCCTGAAAATACCTTGTTTTAGTCATTTTAAGGACCAACGCTCCCTGGCCTCCTACTAGACAACATTCACCTACATGTTTCTCCACTGTGGCATGCATTGATCACCTACAGGTTGCTCTCCTTTGCACCTGTGTTGGTTATAGAAATTTAGGAAAAACAGAGAAATTTTAGAAGCCTCCTTGTCCAGAAGTTTCCAGAATTTTTTACAACCGTTTACCTCAAATAAAACATTCGGATCCCATCACATCCTTCCTTGGATTTTCCATCCCTTATCCTTTTATCCCATCCTCCCATCAAGAGTCTATCTAAAACCTTAGATTGGTAATTGGATAAGAACTCCCAACTTACTCCCCTCACCTATATATATGTGGCCATCCACAATCTAGGGGTTAACTTTTGGAGATAGAATTACACGCTTATGTTGTTGTTGTGGAGAGGTAAATTTCCATGTATTCGGGTGATTAGAGGTGCACTTTGTGACAAAGAAGGAGCAAGTCATCCTGGAGGAGCTCTTCTACAAGATCAACATTTATTTATGTTTGTAACTCATTCCATTTATATTAATGCAAATAGTTCTTTGTTTCCCTATATGTGATGTTATGATTTCATGCATTTCGATGCCATGTTGATCCATTGAATGAAGTATTTAGAAGATGCTACATGGATTTTGTACATCGTTGACTTGTGTTGTCTGATTTTGTAGGTTCTAGAATTGGAGCATTCAAGCCAAGAGAGAGTGAAGCATATGATGAATTATAGGTAGGATTTGACCCATCATCCATTTAATTTAAGGAAAAAAAAAGCTACTTTTCCCTTTTGTTGTTCTAGACTTAGCCACCTATTCTAGGGAAAACACTTTTTTCCTCTGTCCTACATTCCGTATAACAGGGGTTTTAAGAAAATATTCCTTGAAAAATTTGTTGATGATAAGATCCCCATCATGTTATTGAAATAATTTGGTAATATTAATATGGAGAAAAAGGGGAAAGTGAAATATTTCAATCATAGGTTTAACCATCTCTTCAATAAATTCCCATAAAACATGAAACCTCATGACTCCATCACCATAGATTACTACACTTATGCCTTGCCATCAAGCATTGCACAGTTTTCGAAGCAAAATGTGAAACAAACACTTATGGAAAATTATGAACACGTGATCATGGTTTAAAAGGACTTGCACGTGAATGGGGTCATCATAGATGATAAAATAGTCAAAGACTCCAAATACATGGGTAAAAGGTATTAGGCCTTTGTAAGCAACGCCAAAGAGAATTGACGAATTGATGAAGGGCCGACCACTGAAGCAGAATTCACAAAGCATAAACTCAAAGAAAATTTGTTAAGAAAACTTAGTACACTCTTCAGTTCAACACAGAACACTCAAAGAAGTCTGCGAAAGCTGTCTCAACAAAAATTACTTCCAAAAATAGTAATAAAAATACCATATCTCTGGAAGTCACAAACCAAGTCACGCCCCCATACATTTCGGCAATACTTCCCGCTATAAATTAAAACATATTTGAGGACATGAAGAAGGTTTGTGTGAATATTTCAATACTCGAGCTAAAAAATATCACGAGCCATCGTGATATCCTCCAACACACACTTGGGAAGTCCACTATAGGTAATGATGCCTCTTCAGACAAGGGATCATCTATGTCCTTTGGTTCCCTTGAACCAGTGCTTAATGCTTTAAGAATCGAAGAAAATACACTTTTCCCTCTATTTCTATTAATGTTTGAAATTTTCAATTTCAACGTACACAATTTCTTAGTTGATTCTACTGCATCAGTAAACATAATACCACTATATGTTGCAAATAAAATCAATGCAAAATGGGAAAAAACAGATGTACAGATTATGCAGGTGGACAAGACTCATGTCCACATAGTTGGTGAAATCAGAGACGTAATTATCTATTTATCATCCGATGATCGAGTTCACCATTGTATAAGCATAGTAATTGTGGACATCCCGAAATCATACAAAGTATTGTTAAGCAAGGACTGGTCCAAAAAGTTACAAGAGTACTTCGCTACAGACTGGTCACACCTTTGGATTTCGTACAAGGGCAGAAATAATCAGATTTGAGTGAAATCAGATACATGAAACATACGGTTACTCCCTTGAATGGAAAAAAATGAACCAGTGGATTTCAAAACTTATTTTTGAAAATTTCTTCCTGGAAACTCAACTGGGGCGTTATCTTGCACAACCATCCCCACTCCCACCAGAAACACAGCTGGAGCTCCTTCCTAGTCCAATTAGTGAAAATGACCTTTGTATAGTTAGTAGTAGTAGTAATAATAGTGCTAGTGTATTTCATAGTCCTTGTACATATGACATGTGGACTTTGTATTTTGATGGTTACAAAATGCATGAGGGCTCTTGATAGACTCGCTATAGTGAAAATGTTTGATCTCTAGTCGCTTGGAATTCGAGTGCATGAACAACACTGCATAATTTGAGGTACTTTTATTGGGCTTGCAAAGAGCCATCGACCTCAACGTTGCATTCCTAAAAGAAATAGGTGACTCAAAAATTAGCATACGACAAGTATGAAATACCATACACTGTGTGTCACCTCATCTTAAAAGCAATCAACAAGAGGTATGGTGATTAATTTCACATTTCCAATTTTTTAATATTATCTTTGTTCCTGGAATGTGTAATGTAGTTGCGGATGCATTGGAAAATTTTGTTGTTAGGTTGTCACCGTTAAGGGACGGTTTTCATGTAGAAATTATTTATAAGTCATCTGTCCCTGATAATATTACTAATTTACGTGTTTTTAATGATGACTAGCAGATACTGAATTTTATGGAGAACGATGATGTTTTCAAGGACACAGTGATAAATGAAGATGAGCGCGAGAAAACATTGGAAGATGCAACCAGTACAAGTAAAGGAAATATCATGTTGAAAGGCGTGGTATCACTCGAAAATCTATACATTTTGAAAAACTGCTTTCGGGAACCTATCAAAGCTAAAACCCACAGTTCAACGTTGTCACATGAGAAGATAAATTTTGGAATGGAAAAATATCTAAAGTTTGTCAATCTTGGTACTTGTTGCACACCACAGTAGCGAAAATATTTTATACACTTGTTCAAGCATTAGTGAGATGTATTCGTGTGGACGTATGACAAGCTTAAAAATTATCACACAAATTATCCAGCACGTGATCCCAATCACAGAAGGGGCCAAGTCGTTTCAACAAAAGCTAAGGAAATTACATCCCACGCTCGAGCCTATCATTCAGAAAGAGTTAAAAAAGTTATTGTATGTTTAGATCATATAAAAAGTGCGACTTATACCTTGGTATCAAACTTGGTCCGAGTAAGGAAGAAGTCCGAAGAAATCTGCTTGTGTGTTGATTTCCTTAATTTGAATCATGCCTCGAACAAGGATAACTGCCCTATGTGGTCTATGAAACGAATACTTCAAACAATCTCGAGGTAAGAAATGTTTTCTTTGTTAAATGGATATTTTGGATATAACCAGGTTTTGGTTTTAGAGTCTGACACACTTAAACTTCCACACAAAGTGGGTCATGTTTGAATTTAAGCGAATGATATTTAGGTTTATCAATGTTTGTGCTACATTCGAACATGCCATGGAAATCGCATTCCAGGGATTGATTGGATTGAGCGTAGTGGTCTATCTTGATGACATAACAATGTTTTCCGAATGAAGATCAGATCACATACGCCACTTGAAGAAAAATTTCGAGCAATGTCACAAGTACGGGATATCTATTAATCCCTAGAAGAGTATCTTTACAGTGTTCCAGGGTAATATCTTGGGACCCATCATTGCCAAGAGTGGTATTAAATTACACCCAGAGAGGGTCAAATAAATTACACAGATTCCCTTCCGAGTAAACAAGAAGGCTATGCAGTTCTTTTTGGGGAAAATTAACTTCCTCTGTAAGTCCATCTCTGACTATGCTCAAATTGTCAAGCCAATACCAGAGATGGTGAAGAAGGATGAAATCTAAAAATGGGATAAAAAAAAAATGATGTGTTTTCCCGTATTAAACAAGTTATTGCAGAAGCACCTGCATTATACAGCCCAAATTTCAATAAATATTTCTCTACACCTTTGCTTCTTACACTTCTCTCGTTGTTGTACTCACACAAAAGGATGATATGAACAATGAGTGGCATATCTCCTTTATGAGCACTATTCTTCAAGGACGCAAAATCAACTACCCCACCATTGAAAAATAATCTTATGTGGTATACAAGGTGATGAAACACTTCCGGTCGTACCTTTTGAAAAATCATTGCATTATCTTTGTTCCACACCCAGTAGTTATATCGCTTCTTGTCCAACAAGAGATGGGTGAAAGGAGGGCGAACTGGATGATTGGTTTGCAATAATATGATCTAGAGATCAAGCCATTTCACACAATAAAGGGCTATGGTCTATGTCTACTAGCACCAGAAGCAGTGGACACAAAGGAAGAAGAAGATATCTCAGGGTGGGAGCAATAAATTGAAATATAAAATGTTGAGCGAGCCTTCCCCACTACTAGCACAGACCCTTGGTACGTTGATGTGTGCCAATACCTTGAGCATGACACCATGCCTTCCCATTTATGTGCACAATAGAAGAGGGCACTTAGACTTAGATCATTATCTTACCATTTGGTGCATGGGGTGATTTTCAGAAAGCATCACAATGGAGTGTTTCTCAGGTGTTTCGAAGCACATGATTCAAAGAAGGTATTGCATGACATCCACGACGGACCAGCAGGGGGAAACAATGCGAGAAACACAACTATAGATAATGTCACATGGGCCACTTTTTATTGGCCTATATTATTCAAAGATGCTCACACTTATGCTTGCAAGTGTCTGGTTTGTTAGAGGTGGGTCAGCAGAAACAAGAATTAAATTACCCTATTGTGGCCTATCACAGTGGAAGAACCTTTACAACAGTGGGGCTTGGATATTATTGGAAAAATATTTCCACATTCATCGAAATAACACCTCTATATTTTCAATGCCACATACTACTTTACGTGGTGGAAAAATAAGTTCCGCTTGAATAGGTGAATAATCAGGAAGTCATTACCTTTCTTCAATGGAATATCATTTCCAAGTTCGGTGTTCCTGCTTCACTTGTTTTCAACAATGCAACATATTTATCATCGCTTACACTTTATGATTTTGCATTCGAAAATTAAATTGTATTGAAAAACTTGGTTAATTATTATCCTCAGGGGAATGGTGTTGTTGAATCCGCGAATAAGAACCTAATATACATCATCAAGAATACCATATTCTCTGAATAAAGGATCTAACACTTTGCTTTGGTAAATGTCTCATGGGTTGACCGAGTCACACTGAAGCCTCCCTGAACACCTCCCCTTACTTTTTGGTATATGGAAAAGAATCCATCCTCTCGCCCATCATCTACTTGTTTTCTCTCCAACTCTCACAAGAATCCCAAGGAAAGCCATGTTTGTTAGTGCAGCATAGGATGGATACCCTTCGCAAGCTACAGGAAGAAAGGTTGAAAGTCAAAGAAAATTTTTCACTCCATCAGAGTTGTATCAAGAGGTGTTTCAACAGGAATTCTATCAGGAAGAAAAAATTTAGTGTGGTTGATTTAGTCTTGAAGCAGGATAAATCCCATGAAGACAAAGGAAAACACATTAAGTTTAAATCCCTATGGATTGGGCCATTCACATTTCATGTGAAGCTTTTCCAACACACTTATCGTCTTTAATCACTTGACAAGAAGATTGAATCTCTCTCTGTCAATTTGAGGCATTACTTTCAATGACAATCCGGGGTTGTGCGCTACACTGTGTACATAATTCTTATTTTGTTTATTGTTGTTGTTGTTGTTGTCTTTGTTTCTTGATTTATTTGAGTTATGTGAATAAGTGTTGTCTTTGTACATGTTTTGGATTCTGAGGATGTGTGTGGCTGAAGTGTAAAGGAGTCTGGTGACACTTCAACATTTGGCTAAACATTTGGCATGTCTTCCTTGTGTTGATTATGTATTTTGGCTGATGAAGTTCTGACAGAAAAAATGATCCGTCTGTAAGGATATTTTTGGTCAAACTATAAACTCGTGTCTAGTCGAGAAACATTGTGCCTTACTTGGTTCTTTATATTTTTATGTTTCTACACTTATCCAATTAGTAGAATTGGATAAGGGGAAAAATCTAAATGAGCGAAACTAAATCATAGGTATTTATATGCTTCTCTAAAGGAACAACTTCTCCTACTCTCAATAAGTCGAGATCCTTCTTCCTCCCAAAATGAATAAGTGCCAATGCATAGTCCCTCCCACACAGAGAGTTGAAGCAATAAATTCCACTGAGGTACTGACCAGGCTCACTCGCAGCGGAGAAATGTTTGTATTCCTATAGTAACTCCACTGGGGTACTGTCTAGGCCTGCTGGCAGTGGAGAAATGCGAGAGATGAAAGTTATACTCTGAAAATATTAAACTCGCGAGCTTCAATACCCTTCCCAATTCAAAACATTGTGATAATTCTGAATTTTATGTTGAGTTAAACTGACAAGGCATGATAGGTACTAAGTCTATTCATGGGGTAAGTGGGGAAACCAAAGTAATCTGCAAAATGAATCAATACTCCCCGAAGAACCAAGGCCCCTCACAAAAGAAATTAACCACGACAGAGAAGTTGGAATTCTGCCAGTGTGCCACCAAGTGTTGTAGTTGCTACAACACCCTCCAAAATTTTGGCTTATACCCAATTTCAGAGCCTTCCTTGATCTTGTTCATCATCGTCGCAAAATTTGAAACCCATTCCATGTGTTTTCTTAGAGTGTTGCATTCCCTTTTGTAAGTTGGGAAAAGTGTCATCTCTTTCCATGTCAGTGTCGCATCATGTATATAATCCTATTATAGTGGTTATAAGAGTTAATGTTTGTGAAAATTAATTTTTCTAACCTTGTAAGTACCTATCGCACTCATTTCCAAAGTTTTGAGCATTGTCGCACAAGTGTCACCACGGTCGTCGCAAAGCCTATCTTTAGTGTCGCACTTGTCGTAACTTGTCTTAAAGATGTCGTACAAGGGAAATGATTCATTCATATGTTATGGGTGATATATGTTGTTGAGTCATCAAATTATTCTAAGTGTGTGATCACAGTCAAAGTCTTATGACTTTTCACACTAGTCTCATTGATCCCACACTTAGCCATTTTCAGAAAAACTTCCCAACCAAGAAACCTAGCTTCATCTAGCCTCCCTGAGATGTGAATTATGCAGTCTCAGTCCTCTAGTTGTGACCTTTCCCCTTGGCACTATGCAGTGCATAGTTCCTGCCTCTTAAGACTGTTGCACTACGTAGTTTCTATTCCCAAGCTCCGACCTTGACCCCCGAAATTGCACAATCCTGTCTCCCAGCCTGGCCTAAACCACTCACTTTACAATCACAAGACTCAAGATCATTCCCTGATCTCTTTAAATACACAACTGTGTAGTATACCAACCTCCCTTCTCTCCTAGAACTGTGTAGTATTCTCACTTAGTGCCCATTCCCTCAGCCTATCTCACTGGCTCCCAAAACTGCGGAATTTTCTCCCTCATTCCAGCCTTAAATGCACACTACGCAGTCTCAGGACTCAATCCTCACCCATTTATGCTTGAACTACACAGTTGCACAGTCATTGAGCCTCTCTTCCCAGCCTGTCACTAGTTCTGGGCTTAGCCTATGGATCAAAATGCACCATCTTAGACTATGGGGTTTTCGAATTGATGTCATCTCGTCATGAGTGAATTGCAGGAACAAGTACCTTATCATGTTGTGGAAAGATTATGAAGAAGGAGAAGAAGGATTTAAGAATTCTCAAAGACAAGTTTGTAGCAGAAATTCACAAGTCAATCAATCAGGAGAAAGCAAATTGTAATATCCCAAAATAGGGAAAATAAGCAGTATTGGGAATATCTTATAATATTCAAAAAATGGACTGCTCAGCAATGCATTCACAAAAAATGCATTTCCAGAAATGTATGCCATAAAAATGTAAACCATCACTTGGATCCATTATATATGTCCCTCTATCATCTAATTCCAAGAGGAGATCAGAAACAAAATAAACTAGGTGAGGTAAACAGACCTCCCACACCTAGTGTAGCTGGAAATCACTAAAAGCCCAATGCACTGCTACACAAAAATATTACATGAAAGAGACTGCGTAGTCTTATGAGGGTTTCAACTCAAAAACTAGGAGAACAAGTATATCTACTCATATATTAGACAATCATGCTCAAAATATGAGATCTAGTCTCCTTATTACAATTACAAGAAAACCTGAAAAGGGTTTCTTGTCATACACTCTGAATACAAATGTGATCTTCAGAAAATTACTGAATAATCACTACAACACTAAAGAATAAGAGTGTATAAGGCTGAAAGATATCAGATCTGATTTATATCCCTCAAAGGCTTCCTCCCATGAAAGGATGAACCTCTCAATCACAAGGAAACACTATAAAGAAGCCACTAGATCATCCACTGAAGCTGCCTCCAAAAATAACGCATTCCCTAGATGGAACAGTGCTAGGAATGTTGGGAAATTTGTGGCCTGATTCCATAGATATTAAATGAGCTCAAGATCTCTCCAAACATATCTCCTAAGGGAAGGAAACCTCCCTCCAATGAGAAACTAGCTCAGAAAGTGGGATTCCAATCCCCTCCACTGCTGCACCCTGCAACACAGCACAATAACCTGCAGAAACTGCGCTGATGAAGCAAGATGAAGCTTGGCCTAGAAACCTGATGTGGAAATGGATGCAAAACTCTTCTAAGAGGCTCCTCAAGGAAAGAAGTGGGATTCCCGCTCGGGAACACCCTGTGCTAAATAGCACTGCAACCCTACTACACAGCAAGAGGAGCAAAGTATAAGCAGACCAATACAAGATAATAATCTAAAACATAAGGAACAATGGCTGCCATCCTCTTCCTTAAACATAATTTTAGTTTTCTTGCCCTTGGCCCCACTCAATTAGGTCATTTCCATCAATAGATTCATCTCCCTCCAAAACTGCATTATTCCTTCCTTGATCCCTATTCCTCCTCATCTTCGTTGTTGACTTGGTCAAAGTAGACTGAATCAATCTGACATTATCCCTGTTCACACATGGAGGTGTTTTATTGAGCTGAAAAGAGGGTATCCTTTCACACTTGAAGTATTTTTATTCCTTTTTAGAATACTTATGGGCCTTCCTACCCATTTATTCACCGGCTAAAGACACTGCTAACTCTAATGTTCCATTTAACTTGAAGTTAAAATTTGGGAACATTACAGTCCTCCCCTCCAAAATTTCTGCTTGTCCTCAAGAAACTGTATAGGGAGAGAAAATTTTCTCCCCTCTTCCTCTTGTGGCCTCCTATCAATGGCCTTCATCACTGCATCAAAATAATCTACAATAAAACTGCCATCCAATGTTCCCTCCCAAGGATGCAAAACCAAATGGCTCACATCAATCAAAGGTGGAAGGTGTGAGTGGAAACCTGCTTGTTGTCCCATGGCCTCCTCAAAGTAGGAGTGGTGAAAAACATGGGGAATCTCATTCCCAATGAGTGACTCTGTCACCCATGTTATCATCCAATTGAAATGAGCCATCCTAGGTAGCTCATCAAAAGGATCATCAACCCCGGTTTTATACAATGTATTGAAGATGCATGGAGATATTGGATTCTTCCATCCAAATGGCTTCTCTCTCCATTTATGGTAAACATGGGGTTGTTTCTATCCTTGGGATGAAATAACATGGCCTCCAAGAATGGCCCAAGTTCCCCCATCAAACAATTCAGCCATGAAGTGCCTCCTCAAGTTCTTCAAGTGGTTCCTCTCACAAGAAGGGAAAAATTGTGATGTGGAAATCATGGTTTGCCCATGGTTTCCCCTAAAATGTACAACATGTAAAGTGGGGAGAATCATGCTCCCAATGGGAATCTCTAACACCTCCAACACTCTCCAAGCAATGCTTCCCATGAACATAAAAATATTAGCAGTAAATGGAAGCAAAATGCAATAAGAACAAGCTGCCATATGACAACCGGAGAGTGGTTCATAGTTCCACCAATGGAACCAGCGCAGTGCATCCTTTGCCTGCATCAGAACAAAAATTAACAAGTTCTTTCCCAGCCACTTGTTTTCTCCCACATACATCCCATAAGATGGAATCATGAATATACAATTTGGTGTCAATGGTGCACACCAAGAATTATGTGGCTTCCCCCACAACCCACCAATAAGAAAGTCAATCTCAATGCTGCAATTAGCCTCAAGTACATCATAATATAAAGTATAAGAAGGGATTATCCTCCTTAATACAACATGTTGCTCATATAAAGTAAAGAAAGGCAAATCATAATGCAAATTTATACCTTCTCTACCATGTACTTCAGTCCCTAAGCTAAAATGGCTCAACTGAAAATGCTACCTTACTCCCGATGAGTAGGAAAGTGGCTGTGACATCATATCTACCACCATCCGGGCTATGCATCTCTCCATATGCTGAAATATGTCATGTTGGATGCCCTCCCAAATGAACTCCTCTGCCAAGGAAAGATACGCATCAAAATGCATGGAAAAGAAGTCCTCATGTGTTGCATATAGCAGCTTCTCCTTGAGCTTAGAAGCTCTAGTCAAGAAGACTCTGCCATAAGAATAGATGACCATATCATCCACCATATATCTATTATCTCCATAAGGGTCATCAAGAATCATGCAAGCACCAAGATACTTGGAGTACTCTACCAAGAGTTGAGACCTCCAATATGGATCAATCCTCCCAAGAGACAACGCTGGTGATCTAGCATGTGAAGCTCTCCTCATGTTTTTTCCTGCTACTTTGACATCCCCCATGCCAAAGTCTTCCTCTCAACTCTTTTCCTCTCCAAAATCTAAGAGTGGTGAATCCAAAGACAAGATGTCTTTCATCAATTCTAGATCTGGTGGCCCCCCGCGTGGAATGCCTCCATGTAGTGAGACATCAATGTCAAGATTGGACTGTACATATGGTTGGGAAACCATGCCCTTGCCTTCACAGCGCAAAACAATCTGCCTCCTCTTTTCATTAGCTCTCTGAAACAGAGAAGGGTGTGTGCCTCTCATCAAGTGATGATGCCCTTCCGTCCTACCTTCTACTTTCATCTACAACGCTTCACAATCATGCTGCTCACTGATTGTTCTTTGACCTCCATGTATGAGATCCTGGGGAACTCCTTGTAAGGATACAATAATTCCTCATGTTGGAGCATGTGCTCCTCCTTCCTCTGCATGAGGTACTAGATGTGCTCTAGATGTGACAGCATTGTTTCCCTCTTCCTCATCAATGTGTATGGGCAACCTTCTAATAATTGGATCCTCTTGTGAAAAAGAGATCCCCATGCCCTCTTGTTTAGGAATATGAGATAGAGGTTTTTCCTCTAACAATGTATGATGCAAGATGCAAGCTTCTCCCATGGTTTTTTGAAGTGGAGTGAATTTTATAGTTTCCTCCATCACATGCAAGGTTTTTGTTCTCTTAAGTTTTTCTTGCTCCAATACATGTGTCTTAAGAAGTTTCCCATCAAACCTTCCCACCAATGTTTTAATTAATCTTGCATAAGAGGAAGTATTTTCATTTTTCAAAGAAAGAGATTCAAAAATCCACCATGCATAGGCCTTACCTCTGAAATGCAGTGTTGCAATTCTAATGGCTTCATTTTCAAAAATGTGGTGTTGCTGTAAATAGGAGTCTAGCTCCTTCACCCAAGCTCCAGCTGAACATGTAGATGAACCATCAAAAGTAGATAGAAGAAACCTATCTATATCCTATTGCTTGCTTTTCTCCACCTGGATCTTGCAAAACTCTTGGAAAGTGGTATGATCTCTAAACCTCTCAGTTTTAGATTCATACTCCTGCAACAAATCACTAAGAGTTTTCCTCTTAGCCATTCTCCCGCCTTTCATCCATCTCATGATAGATCTGGGAATTTGACTACGCTGTGCATTATGGAGTGTAGTTGCATGCTCACACTCACCATGTTCAAATCTAGATCTAGCTCTAGATCCAAACTCTTCTGGAGATTCCATCTCCATTCTTATTCTCTTCAGATCTTCTTGAAAGCTCTGTATCGATCCTGGAAGAAGCTTTGTAAGCCTGTCTTTCTTTCTGTCCCTCTCTCCTTCTTCTTATAGTATAATGGCATGAGATCCATAGGCTGAGCCAAGATTGAAGCTTTAATACCACTGTAATATCCCAAAATATGGAAAATAAGCAGTATTGGGAATATCTTATAATATTCAAAAAATGGACTGCTCAACAATGCATTCATAAAAAACGCATTTCTAGAAATGTATGCCATAAAAATGTAAACCATCACTTGGATCCATTATATATTTCCCTCTATCACCTAATTCCAAGAGGAGATCAGAAACAAAAGAAACTAGGTGAGGTAAACAGACCTCCCACACCTAGTGTAGCTGGAAAACACTAAAACCCCAATACACTGCTACATAGAAATATTACATGAAAGAGACTACGTAGTCTTATGAGGGTTTCAACTCAGAAATTAGGAGAACAAGTAGATTTACTCATATATTGGACAATCATGCTCAAAATTTGAGATCTAGTCTCCTTATTACAATTACAAGAAAACCCGGAAAGGGTTTCTTGTCATACACTCTGAATACAAATGTGATATTCAGAAAATTACTGAATAATCATTGCAACACTGAAGAATAAGAGTGTAGAAGGCTGAAATATATCATATATGATGTATTTCCCTCAAATTCTACCTCCCATGAAAGGATGAACCTCTCAATCACAAGGAAACACTGCAAAGAAGCCAATAGATCATCCACTGAAGCTGCCTCCAAAAAAAACGCATTCCCTAGTTGGAACAGCGCTGGTAATGTTGGGAAATTTGTGGCCTGATGACAAAAATATGAAATGAGCTCAAGATATCTCCAAACATATCTCCCAAGGGAATGAAACCTCCCTCCAATGAGAAACTAGCTCAGAAAGTGGGATTCCAATCCCCTCCACTGCTGCACCCTGCAACACAGCACAATAACCTGCAGAAACTGCACTGATGAATTAAGCTGAAGCTTGGCCTAGAAACTTGATGTGGAAATTAATGCAAAACTTTTCCAAGAGGCTCCTCAAGGAAAGAGGTGGGATTCCCGCTCGAGAACACCCTGTGCTAAACAGCACTGCAACCCTGCTACGCAGCAAGAGGAGAAAATTCTAAGCAGACCAATACAAGATAATAATTTAAAACATAAGGAACAATGGCTGCCATCCTCTTCCTTAAATAGAATTTCAGTTTTCTTGCCCTTGGCCCCACTCAATTAGGTCTTTCCATCAAGAGATTCATCTCCTTCCAAAATTGTGTTATTCCTTCCTTGGTCCCTATTCCTCCTCATCTTCGTTGTTGACTTGGTCAAAGTAGACTGAACCAACCTGAAATTAGCCATGTTCACACATGGAGGTGTTTTATTGAGCTACAAAGAGGGTCTCCTTTCACACTTGAAGTGTGTTTATTCCTCTTTAGGAGATTTATGGGCCTTCCTACCCATTTATTCACCGGCTAAACACACTACTAACTCTAATGTTCCATTTAACTTGAACCTAAATTTTGGGAACATTACAGTCCTCCCCTCCAAAATTTATGCTTGTCCTCAAGCAACTATATAGGGAGAGAAAAATTTCTCCCCTCCTCTTATGGCCTCCCATCAATGGCCTCCATCAATGCATCAAAATAATCTGCAATAAAACTGCCATCCAATGTTCCCTCCCAAGAATGCAAAACCAAATGGCTCACATCAATCTGTTGTGAAAAATACTGAGAGGGGGGGGTGAATCAGTATTTACTGCATATTCCAACTTTTTACTTTTTCATTCCTTAAAACCCATACGCTACTTTACTTCAGTAAACCAGCGTATATACGCGGATCCCATTTATGAAACTAGCGTATACACAGAGATTTAGATATGTCATTAAATCCTCACTTAAACCATTCCATCATTTATTCATCAGATATTCAATAAGCAGTAAACAGGTGCAGTAAGAACAGAATAAACCATCACACAAAGCATCACACATGAACACCAGGATTTTTAGGTGGAAACCCAAATCGGGGGAAAACCACCGCTGCAGTTGCTCAGCCTTCAATATTTTATTATAGAGAAAACATCTTACAACATATGTGCTGGCGCAGACTTGACCAGCACGCAGGCACCCACCTGCGCTCGTTTACCCGCCTCTCCTGGAAGGGAGCTCCAACCCCCTGACTCGTTTACCAGCCTCTCCTGGAAGGGAGCTACGACCCCCCGATCTCGTTTACCAGCCTCACCTGGAAGGGAGCTACGACCCCCTGACTGAAGGCTACAACCCTCAGCACCACCTTGGACCACGTTTCATCAATTTTCACACTGGATCCAACAAATTCAATAGAACACCACTTGCAGGCCACATTTCATCATATTTTCATACTGGACCCTTTCCATACTTTTAAGCACAACCATACATCA